>OX941081.1:59960000-60235000 GCA_954870635.1 Arctium minus | reverse complement strand
TCCTTGTATCTGGTTAAGCAAGCCTCGCCGCCAGCTTCCACCCAGACAAAAAAAGTGAGCGCCTAGCGCGAAAGGTTGCTTTACTAAGTAATATAACGTTAGCGCTTTAGTTTGTTTGATTGCTTATAAGGATCATGTAGAAAGGATCATGCGAGAAGTTAAACATTATACGAGAAGGCGGGAAGTCTCATATATAATTAAACGTCTGCGACATGTGTTAAACATATATGATTAAACTTGTGTATCATGCATATAATCATATATGATACTGAAACTTTTTTGCTTTCATGGAAAATATTTATCTTTTCGTTTAAATCTACCCTATATATATATATATATATATATATATATATATATATGACGGTAATCAAATGAGAACCATAAAAAGGTTGAGGACCATGAGGACTAATCTCAATTAATCAAAGTTCATTAAAAAGGGTGACAACTTTTGTAATATTAGTGAAAATTTTGGAAGTTCAATGGCAAAGCTGTAATTTGAGATCTCAAACCCTAGAAAGTCTCAACAAAACCAAAAACTCATTCTCCAATTCCCTCTTCTTTGTCTTCGTCTCCATTCTCTTTGACTGTTCATGGCTCATATCATCCACCGATCTACCTACGATCCAAAACGCTAATCCAAGCTTAAATCCAACAATCCATAAAAAAAACTACATTCAAAAGACGAAAATCACGACAACGAGAAAACCAATGACACATCATGATTGCGATTCGAGATTTCTCTTTGTAGTACTAATGGTAATGCTCCAGAACACGAGCAATCAGATCAGAAAGGTCTTCATCATTGGATTCATCACAACTTCGCAAAGCCGATCGGAGCTCTTCCACGTAATGTTCCAAATGAACTAACCACCCTGGGAAAAAATTACGGAACTCTCTTACATTGATGTTAGTTGTTTTTCATGATTTCGCTGCCATTTCCAACCACTGATTGAAAGTGAAACCCTAGATGACCAGAAATTGATCAAACACATATCATCGTCACTGGAGGGTATCATCCTTGTGGAAGAGTTGGCAAAGAAGAATACCCAATGATGGTGGGAATTGTCTCACTCGAAGAAGGTATGCGATGGTGGGAACTGTCTCGCTCGAAGAAGGTGTGCAATAGCGAAGAACAGATTAGGAAAACATCTTCTTTGTTTGTGATTGATTTGGGCATTTTGTTTCCAAAAAAAATGTTTACTTTCATGAAGTGAAATATATTATAGATGAAAGTTGAGTTTGATTTCATAAAGTTAAATATATTACAGATGAAAGTTTTGTTTGATTTCATTTGGTGAAATATATTATAGATAAAATTTGTGTTTGATTTCATGTGGTAAAATATTTTATAGATGAAAGTTGTGTTTGATTTCATGTGGTGAGATAGATTAGAGATGAAAATTATGTTTGATTTCATGTGGTGAAATAACATATATATGAACGTTATGTTTGGATTTCATGAGGTGAAATATCATATTTATGAAAATTTTGTTTTTATTTCATGAGATGAAATAGTATTTGTTTCATCTAGTGAATCCTTGTTACCAAAATGACGATTATGCCATTTTCATGTGGTGAAACTAACTTTTAACTAAAACCATATGATCAAAACCAAATTACGGCTTAAATCGATTCTCACGGTTCTTAACTTTTTTTTTGGTTCTCACATGATCTAAGCCCTCTCTCTCTCTCTCTCTCTATATATATATATATATATAACCAATTTGTCCACAACCATAGTTTACAATTATTTGTCAACGCCATCCATCATTTATATATATATATATATATATAACCAATTTGTCCACAACCATAGTTTACAATTATTTGTCAACGCCATCCATCATTTATAATCATAAATAATTGCAGCTATCGTTTTGCATATATAAATTAATATGACATCAAATCAAATATATTATTGTTTATGTTATCCAAACAAATCCTAATCACTATAGCTCATTTCATTATACAACATAATAAATAATAGTGAATTGTGGATGTGGTCATGTGATTTAGTGATTTCTTTGACTATGGTCCTTATTTTATGTTTATTGTGGATTTGGTCCTTGTGGTATTCAATTTATTTTGGTCATGGTCTTTCTGACTAACACTTCCATTAACTTTGTTAAATCAAGGACTATTTTAGTCATTTTGCATATTTTTTGTCCTTTTTTGATAAGAAAAATATAAACAATACTTTTATACACACAAACTCACATGCATACACACATGTATATATATATATAACGATATTAAAATAAATAAAATAAGACATTATTGTATGATTTAATTGTTTAATTTTTTTAAAATTAATTATATTAAATACGATTTAATTTTATTATTTTATTGTAATTATGAAAAAAGATACAGTTTTATTGTTTTAATGTAATTAAAATTTCAATTTAAACAAATCAGATCATAAAACTATATCTTATTTATTTAGATCGAATAAAATAAAATATGGTTTTATGATTTGATTTATTGAATTAAAATTTTAATTAAGTTAGAGACGATTTAATTATATTGTTTTTTTTACTATCATTGCAACAAACAAGCTTATTGTTGATATTTTAACACAAAAAATCATTGAAAACCGTTGAGAAATGAACTATAATTTTATCATCTTAAAATTAGAAGCTCTAATTTTCATATTGTTTTTCAGTCAAAAACTCAAAATCAATTTTCATATTGTTTTTAGTATGATAAAATTAAAGTTCATTTCTCAACGAGTTTTAATGATTTTTTTGTGTTAAAATATCAACAATAAGCTTGTTTGTTGCAATGATAATAAAAGAACAATATAATTAAATCGTCTTTAACTTAATTAAAATTTTAAATCAATAAATCGAATCATAAAACCATATTTTATTTTATTCGCTCTAAATAAAATAAGATATAGTTTTATGATCTGATTTGTTTAAATTGAAATTTTAATTACATTAAAACAATAAAACTATATATATTTTTCCACAATTACAATAAAATAATAAAATTAAATCGTATTTAATATAATTAATTTAAAAAAAATTAAACAATTAAATCATACAATAATGTCTTATTTTATTTATTTTAATATCGTTATATATATATATATATATATATATATATATATATATATTTATATACATGTGTGTGTGTGCATGTGTGTATAAAAATATTGTTTATATTTTTCTTATCAATAAAGGACAAAAAATAGGCAAAATGGCTAAAATGGTCCTTGATTTAACAAAGTTAATGGAAGTGTTAGTCAGAAGGATCATGACCAAAATAAATTAAATACCACAAGGACCAAATCCACAATAAACATAGAATGAGAACCATGGTCAAAGAAATCACTAAACCACAGGGACCAAATCCACAATTCACTCTAAATAATATCAAACATCTTTTGAATCCTTAATTTTAAAAATTGTAGGTTTTCCTTTTATTAATATTATCAACTTTTACAAGTTAATCGGTAAATGCATAAGAGCTTAATCAATACTATAATAAAATTGGATTTATAGGACGTTAAAAATTTCAAAATGTCTTAATAGACCATTTTATAAAACTTAATTTATAAGACAAAAATAAAAAATAAAACGTCATATCTAAATGCGTTGTAATAATTTTATACGACGTTTTTGGTATCATAACAAGTTTTATAAGACATTTTTATAAAAAATGTCGTATTAGTATTTTATAGGACATCTTGAAAACGTGTCCTATAAAAAGATGAGTTTATAGACCCTTTCTCAAAAGTGTCCAATAAAATAGATAATGCGATACTTTGTATTAAAAGTGTCATAGAAAACTTGTTAACACGTTAGTTCAAAAACGTCCTATATGTTGAAATTTTCCGTTATTAGCTAAAACAAATAATTAATCAACTTAAAATTTTAAAAGATAGCAACAGTAAATTAACGAACTTTAACAAAACACCGTTGTAAAATAAGGTTTTCAACTTTATTTATAAAATTATCAACTACGACTTAAAATAAGCGAACCTAAAAACGATTCTATCATTCTCGATAGATTCGTCAGAAGAATGGAGTTGAAGTAGATTGTTCACTCTAGTGAACGGAATTAAAAATACACGATGAAAATAAATACCAACCTGTTTGCAATTCATAATGAGAAATGAAGACTGCACGGTATGATTAACCTGTCCTTAAAGGTTTTATACGGTCACACTATTATGCTGTGAGTATCTGACCGCAAAGTCCCAAGGATTAGATGCAGTTCAATGTACTGTTTACCACAACAGCAATGACAACAAAAATATGGAGCAAAGTCGATGGCAGAAAACCGTGAAGCGTGTAAACCGTGATGAGTAATTCGTAGAGAGAAAAGAGAGAGTAGAGAACAACCGAACAATTTCTTTTTGTGTGCTTCTAAAAGCTGGTTTAACAAGGTATTTATATTGGGTAAAACCGTAACTCCCATATTAATGATATTAAATAAAATTGATTTTTATTATTAGCATCATTAATCACATTAAATAAAAACCGATTTGTCATTAATCAAAATTTTAAATAAAATCAAATTTTAAATAAAACCGATTTGACATTAATCGTTTTTTAAATAGAACCGATTTATCACAGAATTAAGAATCGTTTCTCATTTTTCTTTATAATTTTCTATAAAAAAAAAAGCTCGGTAGCTCGGGATGAGGTTGAGCGTTGCACCCCTACCATAAGCCCATTTCCACCTATGTGGGATGGAAGAAAACTTCCAATCTTCCACAATATTTCCAAACAACATTTTTAGATATGACGTTTT
Source organism: Arctium minus (assembly GCA_954870635.1). NCBI lineage: Eukaryota > Viridiplantae > Streptophyta > Magnoliopsida > Asterales > Asteraceae > Arctium > Arctium minus. Next base: position 60,230,239 of record OX941081.1, on the reverse strand, counting down.
ATTTTTTGGTCATATAAATTAATTCTTAATCAGTTTATTAGGACGCTTAAAAATTGATGGCATCCTGCAAACTCAATTTTATTGTAGTGATGCAATAATATAGTGTTTTTTAGGTAACCATAGATATTTAAATCAGTTTCACACACTTCAATTAACCTTATAAACTTTGAATATAATAGTCGGAAAAAAAACCAAAAAATTATTAAGTTGTTACCAATAAAAAATGTGACAAAGTTGCTGGTTAGATACCTTGGCATGAATAATGGAGTTGGAAGACAATAATGGGTTGGTTCAAGCCTACATTAGGTGTGGGGGAGCATATAGTATCATTTCTCTATAATATTAAATTCACTTGGATAGAGAAAAGGTCTTTCCTATTTTGCTTCCTATATATATTTCCTTAAACGATCAATATATACACATATTGTTATCGGGCGGCATGTCTTGAATCAAGAACTAGTGTTTCACAAACGCGATTAATGGTGGTTGGGTCAAATACATCATATTCAGATATTGTCTCTTAACCTGCTATGGACATTGTACAAAATTTCATGTTTTAATATGATTTATTAAATTGTTGATAAGAAATAGTAATGTCCTTACATGTAGATCCTTGGTTCAATCCCTAAACCCTAAATAAGAACTTTCTTGTTAAGTATGTGGGGTTAGCTTAACTGACCATAAGGCTTAGACTTTTGAGGATTCTCCTCATAGGTCATTGGTTCGAGTCCTGCAAGGCCACTGGTTTTCTGACTGTTGTCCAGGGCCTGTGATTAGTCATCGTGTGTAAGTTGGTCCGGGTATCCACGGTTAACAAAAAAAAGAACTTTCTTGTAGGAAAATAATCACACTAGTAAATCAAACATGCACTAAAAAGAGAGAGCATCATCGTCGGATGATCCGATGTAATGCCCACAAAACTCAGAAACAATATCTTTTAGATATTTGTGGGTGTTAGTTCGAGTTGGTGACCACTGGGAAACAAACCCAAGGTCTTACCAATTGAGTTACCCCAAGGTTTATCACAATAACTTGTAAGTCAATTTAAAACCATGGTGAGAGTTGTTGGTAGCCTATAACTTAAAGCTTGTATGGGGCTCATAAATCTCATTCTCTAATTATGTCACAACTCGTCCACTTAAATGCATGACGTTCTAGTACAACCTACTAAACGTAATTCTCGTCCATCAACATTGTGAGATTTGCCTAAGATATCACAAACACCCAAGGACTTGTTGTGCTTGATGTGGTTTGCACCACCATCCCAATGGCACAAGGATTGGCTCTAATACAATTTGTAACTAAAATAGTAGATTCACCTAATAACCTTCAAATCAACTTACCACCATGGTAAAGATTATTGATGGCTCACAACTTAAGCTTTATAGAGAAATCATAAATTTCATTCTTTATCTATGTGAGATGAGTTGTCAGAGCTAAAGATGCATATAAAAGCCCAAACTTGAAGCCCAACACGAAAATCGCGGGCCTAGAAAGATCCCATGCCATACAAACTCTGATTCACCAACTTTCATTTCAAGAACCGATAAACGCCCGACCAAAGAACTTGCCTAAAAAAGCTCGAAAAGCCTGAAAAGGCTTGGTAGGTGTAAGTCCCAAACAAATCTATATCATCAATGTAAACAATATAATCACCATATGAACACAAATTGAGAGCCAAATGTCTTATTGTATTGATCTTCAAATGATTACAGAGAGAATCTAGAGAGAGAAAAATTACAACTGAATTAACAGTCAAAAGCTTCTTGCAAACATTCTAGAAACAAACTATATATACAAGATCAGTAATGTTGTTACATGTCTATTAAAAGAAAGACTAATAAAATCTTGACACATTTTATAATATCTATAAGTCTTCTGATATTTATCTTCAAAGAAATAGTGAGCACATAGTCGAAATTGCTAAGTCCCAAAGTCTGATTAAGTCTAATCAGACATTCTATCTGAACTCTGAGTCCACTAGTTTAGATATCTGAAGTCTTCTGTACTTTGTAGTTTATCCGAGGTCTGAAGTCTTTCGAAATCTGAACCTTCTTCTTAGACTTCGACATTTGTGTGCTTCAGATCTCTGATCCTCTTTTCCAGATATCTAATCTTTCTAATCAGATTTTGATACTTGAGCAAATTTATCTTTCAACCAACTTCATTATCTTCACAATTTCTTCCTTTGTTTTAAATATGTCTTTTCAAATCATACCCATTATCTTTCAGTATATTTATAAATCTGAGAAAGACTATATTCCACATATTCAACCGAGCTTGTGTAACACCCGTAAAATCTATGGTACGTTAGAGATGTTTCTTACGAGTCTAATTGTTAACCTTAGGAATTCTACTACTATAGATTCATTAGGAACATTTGGGAGTAGAATTGTGCCTTGGCCATAAAATAAATATTTGGAATTGGCTGAAAACCACAAGTTGTGCGGGCTATGGCGCAACCAAAGCCGCGTAACTCGCTGTTTGTTTGGAGATCAGGGACATGCGTGGGCTATGGGGCGGCCTTAATCCGCGGCCAAAGCCGCGGGGAAGCCCCTGCAGACCATATAGACAAAATTCAACCCTTCTTCCTCATTTACTCCTCACCCTCATTCTCTCTCTTCATAAATTCGAATTTAGGGAACCCTAGATTGTTACCTTCAAGTTTGGAAGAGCATTAATTTCATCTAGAGCTTCAAGATTCAGGGATCTTAGCTTGGATAGTCAAGATCTTCATTCCCTTCCCACCATACTTGGTTTTCTAGGTTTTCACCAAAAACCTAACTTGTGAGTTCATTCTCTTTTTATAAACTTTATACATGTTAAAATGTGGATTTTAATCTTCTAAACATCTCCATTTTGGTTTTCTTGATTTGGGTGAGTTTTCACCAAAACCTAACTTTGGAGATTTTTAGGGTTTATGTGGATGGGCATGATTTTACGGTTAAGAAGCTTACATCTTGAACTATTTGTGGACTTGCACATGAGAAACATGTTTTCCTCTAATCTCATGTTTAAATACTTTGAAATCAAAACTAGGGTTTTGAAATATGGATGTGTATTTATTGAATGAGGACTTAGGTAAATTGATTTAGAATGTAGAAATACTATTTAAAGAATTATATTGGAACCTCTTGGAATTTCGGGAGTAATTATATGGATTCATAGTTTTTGCACATTTGATGGCACTTTTAACTGTTTGAATTATTGATTGGTTTTGTTGACATTGGATTGACTATTTGGTTGCATTTGGGCATCATGAACCCACAAATATTTGTATTATTTGGTCCGATGATGGAATGCTAGTTTTGCACATTGAGGAACACTTAGGCATCGGATAGGGTATAAGTCCTACGTGCTAGTACACGATATTGGGTGAGGATCTCAACGTAAGGACCCTACGTGGTTGAAGTTGACTTTCCTTGGGCTTACGTTTAAAGCTACCGAGCCTAGCATCCATTGTGTGTACTTTATTATGTGTTTGGTTTTACTAACATGTCAAGTGGCTTACTTTTGTGTTTCGTCACTTATGTTAGTAAGCGGGTATCCCCCGTCAACCCAAGAGGTATTTGTACTAAAGTGAAGGTTTGTCTATCTTTATTCCACCGGCTTTTCTTAATTATCACATTTAGAGTTTATTGATTTCTCAATACAAATGTTTGATCTCACTAGGCTTTAACCTAACACTTTTTCTTAAAATGACATGTATAACATGTCATTCTAGCGGTGGGGTTCCTCGGGCTTGAGCGGTGATTCATTGAAGGATAGTAGCATTTTTGGAGGTTATAGAGGCGTACATTTGGTATAGTGATAGTATATTTTTGGAAGTGAAAAGGCAACACACATTGTTAATCTAGATATAGTTGGTCTAGATTAGTAGGTTGTTAGGTTCTTTTTCACTTGTTCCTTGTAATGTAAACGCCATACTTTTTCTTCCCCTTTTTGGGTGATTTGGTTATGTTAGCTTTGTTTATTTCGCAACTATTTTAGGTTTAAATTAACCCCCATTTTTAGGGTGTTACAAGTTGGTATCAGAGCAGTAGTTTAAGTGAACTAGGTATAAAAGTAAGATGCCTAGACTTAAGCTGAGATTGCTAAGTTATGATTTGTGAGATTTGGGTAGAACTCTTAAGATAAGATGGTCTTAGAGTCGACTGAAAGTACGCTAATTGAGAGTTGTGGTAATGGTAACGAGAATTCTTACGTATCATATGTTCATAATTTCACTTAGCTAACGTTATTATGAAGATGTTTTACGTGAGTATGCTTGATCTACTGTTGTTATGATAATTGATGAATGTAGTAATACGTTTCCTTATGTTTAAATCCTATAGTCTATTTTTCACCTCCATTCTCGTATATGTGTGGCAGACAAAATGGTTACTACTAGAAATAGGTCGGATGGCCATGACGCGACGACATCCACGGCCGACCAACCAAGCGTGACAATGGCTGAATTGCCCCCACCCCATCATAATGTTTTGGGCGGAGGGGTTGAGCATATACCCCGATGCAACATAGCCACATATGAGCCGATAGTGGAAGAGGTAACTCCAGAATCGAGGATGATGGACCGAATGATGCAAGCCATGAACGCGGCTATGAGCCAACAGTAGGAGATGTTCTTGAAGTTACTTGAAGGGACACTAACAACCGCATACACGAGACAGTTGCATAATATGTGATTGCGGTGGGATCCGGGGGTACCTGGAAAAAAATTCCCACAGATGGAGTGGCATTATTGGAAGCAAGGAAACCGACCAAGACATGTTCTTTCAAGACCTTCTTAAGCTGTAGACCACCCGAGTACAAGGGAAATGACGATCCGATAGTGTGTATGAATTGGATCCGAGAGATGGAACAAGCTTTTCGGACGAGTGAATGTGGGGAGAGCCAAAAAGCGAAGATTGGTTCTCAAATGTTGCGAGGGGCGACCCTCACATGGTGGAACATCTACTCCATGTCCCTATACGCCTCCGTGTTGGCCAAACTAGACTGGGAGACATTCAAACAGAAGGTGCTTGAAGAGTATTGCAATGAGAGAGCGATCGACCGGATCATCGACGAGTTCCATGGTCTGAAGAAAGGGAATATGTCATTAAAGGAATACAACAAGTTGTTCATGGACAAGCTGGGTTTGGTGGGACATTTGGTGCCGACTGAAAGGGAAAAGATCAAAGCCTACATCAAGGGTTTACTGACTGTGATGATGAACATGGTGCAAGTGTCCAACGCCTCTACCCTTCGGGAGGCGATCGAAGAGGCTCAATTAGTGGATGATTCCTATGGTTTAAACAAGGTGGAAAGAGGTGGAGTAGTCTAGAAAAGGATATGGGAGGGAAGTTCTGTATCCTCCAAGAGACCGAGGCAATTCAACAACAACCTACGAGGAACCGGTCCTAGACGGGAGGTCCCATGGTGCTCCAAGTGCCAAAGCAAATACTTTGGTATATGTAATTCGGGGCCCGAAACCTACTTCAAGTCTTCAAGTGTGGCAAGACTGGACACAATTACGGGGACTACCCGGTTAGGTGGCAAATCTGTTTTGAATGCGAAGATTCGGGCCATGTTAGAAACGAGTGCCTGAAGTTGAAGACCGGGAGTAGCGGGGGAAGAAAGATGGATCCGCCAAGGGTGACGGGAAGAGCCTTTCAGATGACCACCGAGGAGGCGAAGGCTTCGACAAATGTAGTGTCGGGTACATTTCTTCTAAACTCCGTACCTACACATATATTGTTTCATTCCGGTGCAAGTTTTTCGCTTGCGTCGAGCTCTTTCTGTCAAAAGTTATCCGTACCCACTAGTAGCTTAGAAGACGCCTTAGTGGTAGAGCTAGCGGATGGTGACCAAGTAGTGGTACGGGATATTCTTAGGGGTTGCGAGTTGGAGATCGAAGGAAAGAATTTCTGGTTGACTTGATGCCGATGGCTATTGGAGGATTTGACGTTGTCATAGGAATAAATTGGTTAGCGAATAACCATGCCGAGATTCTTTGTGCGAAGAAACTAATTCGAATTCCAATTTCGGATGATGAGATGGCGACCGTGTACAGCGAATGATGGAAAGGCGAAGTAGCGATTATCAGTATGGTTAAGGCACGTAAGTGTTTGTTGAAAGGGCGCTCATCCTTTTTAGCGTACGTTATAGAAGCCAAGCTCGAGAAGAAAAGACTTGAAGATGTCAAGGTGGTAAATGAATTCCCCGATGTGTTCCTGGAAGACTTGCCTGGATTACCACCCGATCGCCAAGTGGAGTTCAAGATAGACTTAGTACCAGGAGCGACTCCAATAGCTAGGGCTCCTTATCGCTTGGATCCGTTGGTAATGAAAGAGATGATGACACAACTACAAGACCTTCTTGAGAAGGGATTCGTGAGACCGAGCTCATCGCCTTGGGGAGCACCGGTTTTATTTGTGAAGAAGAAAGATGGTACAATAAGGATGTGCATTGACTATAGGGAGTTGAACAAGGTGACCGTGAAGAATAAGTATCCACTCCCTGGGATCGATGATTTGTTTGACCAACTCTAAGGAGCGGAATGTTTCTTGAAGATCGATCTACGTTCAGGCTACCACAAAGTAAAAGTCAAGGAAGACGACATCCCGAAGATGACCTTTAGGATGCACTACGAACACTACGAGTGATTGGTGATGCCTTTGGGTTTAATGAACATCCCGACGGTGTTCATGGATTTAATGAACCACGTATGCCGACCGTTCCTTGACAAGTCGGTTATCGCATTCATTGACGACATCCTAATTTATTCCAAGGATGAATCCGATCACGTGCATCACTTTCGTGAAGTTTTTGAAGTTTTGAGGAAGGAGAAGTTATATGCAAAATTCTCCAAATGCGAATTTTGGTTGAAGGAAGTGCAATTCTTGGGGCACGTAGTCACAAGAGTTGGTGTGAAGGTGGATCCCGCCAAGATTGAAGCCATGATGAATTGGGAACCTCCAAAAAGTCCATCCGAGATCCGAAGCTTTTTAGGTTTGGAGGGTTATTACCGAAGGTTCATTCAAGACTTCTCTAAGATTGCTTATTCATTGACAGCTTTGACCAAGAAGAACGTGAAGTTCGTGTGGACCGAATCTCAAGAGAAGGCTTTCCGGACATTGCAAAACAAGTTATGTGAAGTTCTGATCTTATCCTTGCTAGAAGGATCGGAGGATTTTGTGGTGTATAGGGATGCATCCAAGATGGGTCTAGGGTGCGTGCTCATGCAAAGAGGAAAGGTGATCGCTTACGCGTTGAGGAAACTAAAGGTGAACGAGAAGAATTACCCCAATCATGATTTGGAGCTATCGGCGGTAGTATTCGCGTTGAAGTTGTGGCGACACTATGTCTATGGAACGAAGTGTACCTTTTATGCTGACTATAAGAGCTTGAAGTATGTCTTCGATCAAAAGGAGCTTAATATGAGCCAAAGAAGATGGTTGGAACTACTCAAGGACTACGATTGTGAGTTGCTCTACCATCCGGGTAAAACAAACGTGGTGGCCGACGCCTTGAGCCGGAAGGAATATAGTGGGAGGATCCGAGCCAATCTCTCCCGAATTGAGTTGGTGTCAAGCCTTATGGACCGGATTAAAGAGGCTCAAGCCAAAGCCTTATTGGAAGAAAATCTCAAGGAAGAAGTGATGACGAAGCAACGTCTACTCTTAACGAAGCCTTATGGGTGCCAAAGATCGGAGGAAACCGGGAGCTACTTTTGGAATATGATCACAAGTCCAAGTACTCTATCCACCCGGGAAGCACTAAGATTTATAGATACTTGAAGTTACATTATTTGTGGTCGGTTATAAAGTTAGATGTGGCACACTATGTAGAGCGGTGTGTAACTTGTTCGCAAGTGAAGGCCGAGCATCAATGACCATACGGGAGCTTACAATCCTTGGAAATACCCGAATGGAAATGAGACAAGATTACCATGGACTTCGTGACTAAATTACCGAAGACGTTAAAAGGTAATGACACTGTTTGGGTGATTGTGGATCGTTTAACTAAGAGTGCTCACTTTCTCGCGATGCGGGAAACATTGCCAATGGATAAATTGGTGAAATTCGATATTGATGAAGTGGTCTCTAGGCAAGAGATACCCTTATCAATAGTTTCAGATCGTCATAGTCGGTTCACATCAAGGTTTTGGGGAGATTTGCATCAAGAGTTGGGTACGCGGGTGAATTTGAGTACGACATACCATCCACAGACAGACGGACAAAGCGAAAGGACAATTCAGACTTTGGAGGACATGCTTAGATCGTGTGTGATCGATTTTGGTGATAATTGGGATACTCACTTACCTTTGGTAGAATTTTCATACAACAATAGCTACCACTCTAGCCTTAATGCGGCACCATTCGAAGATTTGTACGGGAGGAAATGTAGAACCCCCGTCTGTTTGCTAGAGGCGGGCGAAAAGCAGTTTTCTGGGACGGAAATTGTGCAAGAGACAGTCGACAAAGTCAAAGCCAAAAGGGAATGTTTGAAGGCGGCGCAAGATCGATAGAAGAGTTATGTCGACAAGAAGAGGAGACCAGTGGAATTTCAAGTAGGAGACCACATGATGTTGAAAGTATCCCCATGGAAATGCTTGATATGGTTTGGAAAGCGTGGGAAGTTGAGTCCCTGTTTTCTTGGACCATTCACTGTTATTGAACGCATTGGACTACAAGCCTACAAGTTAGATTTGCCACCGGAGATGGACGAAATTCACCCTACATTCCATGTGTGTTATCTACGGAAGTGCTTAGCGGAAGTAGAAAGCATCATACCATTGTCGGAGATTCGAGTGGACGACAACGGTTGCATTGAAGAACCCGAAGCCATCCTAGAAAGGGAGACCAATAGACTTCGGCATAAAGAAGTCACAATGGTGAAAGTACAATGGAAGCACCATCGTGGTGCCATTGTGACTTGGGAAGCCGAAGAGGATATGAAGTGAAGATTTCCTCACTTATTTGTGTAGCTAGGATTTCAAGGACGAAATCGTCTCCAAGTTGGGGAGGATTGTAACACCCGTAAAATCTATGGTATGTTAGAGGTGTTTCTTACGAGTCTAGTTGTTAACCTTAAGAATTCTATTACTATAGATTCATTAGGAACATTTGGGAGCAGAATTGTGCCTTGGCCACATAATAAAGATTTGGAATTGGCTGAAAACAAAAAGTTGCACGGGGCTATGGGGCGACCTTAAAGTCGTGGCCAAAGGCGCGTAACTCGCTGTTTGTTTGGAGACCAGGGACATGCGCGGGTTATGGCGCGGCCTTAACCCACGGCCAAAGCTGCAGGGAAGCCCCTGCAGACCCCATAAATGAATTTCAACCCTTCTTCCTCATTTACTCCTCACCCTCATCCTCTCTCTTCATAAATTTGAATTTAGGGTACCCTAGATTGTTACCATCAAGTTTGGAAGGGCATTAATTTCGTCTAGAGCCTCAAGATTCAAGGAGCTTATCTTGGATAGTCAAAATCTTCATCCTCTTCCCACCATACATGGTTTTCTAGGTTTTCACCAAAAACCTAACTTGTGAGTTGATTATCATTTTATAAACTTTATACATGTTAAAATGTGGATTTTAACCTTCTAAACATCTCCATTTTGATTTACTTGATTTGGGTGAGTTTTCACCAAAACCTAACTTTGGAGATTTTTAGGGTTTATGTGAATGGGCATGATTTTACGGTTAAGAAGCTTACATCTTGAACTATTTGTGGACTTACACATGAGAAACATGTTTTCCTCCAATCTCATGTTTAAATACTTTGAAATAAAAACATGGGTTTTGAAATATGGATGTGTATTTATTGAATGAGGACTTGGGTAAATTGATTTAGTGTGTGGAAGTACTATTTAAAGAATTATATTGGAACCTCTTGGAATTTCGGGAGTAATTATGTGGAATCATAGTTTTTGCACATTTGATGGCACTTTTAACTGTTGGAATTATTGATTGGTTTTGTTGACATTGGATTGACTATTTGGTTGCATTTGGGCGTCATGAACCCACAAATATTTGTATCATTTGGTCCGATGATGGAATGCTAGTTTTCCACATCGAGGCACGCTTAGGCATCTGTAACACCATCAAATTTGGTAAGAGCAACTAATTAAAAATTTCGATATAACATCAAAATAAGGAACAAAACTTCCACCTACAATTCAAAACTCCGTATACCTCAATATAAAATTCTATAACTAACCTCAACAAATATAAACTCCAATAAAAAGAAGAACTAAACCAAAGTTGGGTGTTACTTAACCCAAATACAAGTTGCTTTTCCCGAAACAAATGTGGAAGGCTTCACTTAGATATTCTCTTTTCGAGCACACAACTATAACTCCTATCTTCACGGTGTCACTAGAACTATTCCCAACCGAAACCTGTTGCACATGCCGACAAATAAAAAGGTTAGGCTAACGCCTAGTGAGTTCAAGAGTTTTCAACATGAATAAATATATCGTTGAAAAGAAGGCAAGCAATTTAAATCATAATCTTTCAAAATGATATGCCTCAAATATGAAAATGACTCTTTTTCCAATAATATGCATTTTAGGCGAAGGAAACATTAATATAAACGTCTTCTAATCCAAACTATTTTAAGGACGAAGATCCCAATATAAAACGTGCTTTCGTAAATTAAATTCAACCCAAAACTCACTCAAAATGAGAATAGAAATCGAACTCTCAATTTATGAAACTCGGACAAAACTTTGTATCCCGAAACACCCAAAACACAGGTGGGGTGTAATAATCAACCCATAAACCATGGATAAAATCCATATATACAAAACGTCACCGAAAACATGGATAATAAAACTCAATTCCCAAAACAACACCTTTCGGTGACGGGGGAGAACCGAATTCCATCGAATGTGGTGGGCACACAAAGTTAAGCCACTTATCAATGTTCTCGAGCTTCACATAGAGTCATGGATCCCCGTATACGACTCCCGACCGAGAAACTACTGCAAGATACCCAAATGACCCTAGTGTCTACTCGACCTCTAGATGAGTGTCACCACAAAAACCACAAGTCCCCATATACGGCTCACCATGGGCACCACCGTAAGACTTAGCTCCGTATACGGATCTGCAGAGCACCATCGTAAGCTAAGACTTGGGGACCACTCACGAGACTTCAAACGCGGATACTAAATTCCACGATGAATAACCAGACTGGATTACACGGGCATCTATTTCAACCACACACGATCTATACCTCGAGCTCTTCATTAAAGGTTACACGGTCATCTAGTTCAACTACCCACGATCTATACCTCGAGTTCCCGCTAGCTATAAATCATTTCCAGTCCCAAAACCGGGATAGAGTTCCCAATTAAACCAACTGACTGACTCATATGCCTATGGATCCAATGCGTTACAGTCTAAAACGTTATAGGACTCGAACGAATGAACTAACACATTCTAAACATGTAACTCTCAAATAAGATGCAACTAAGTACAACGTACGTCAAAGGCTCCCAATCGAGGTACTGAAACCAAACAATTACTCCAAATACTTATCTAAGTTTAAATCAAGCCCAAAAGGCACAAATAAACGTTTGGCTAAAATACGCGAGCCAATATGGTTACATAAACCAAACCACATCTTTACCCAAAATATTTGTCTCTCAAATCACAATTGGCCTTCGGCCCAAAACCAAAAAGGTTTACAATTTCTAAAATGTTTACAAGGTTGCGAATGACTAAAATCAAATGACTCACACGTTCGTATTTTCAAAACGACCCATTTTATAAACGGTGCATATTTCCGATAAACTGTAAAAGTGCATTTTGACGAAATAATCTCCATTTATGCAATAAATCATCAAAACACTTTCATTTATGACTTATTTATCAAAATGCCCAAAAATCCCAAATGTGGGTTTTTACAAGGTTTATAAAGCCAAACATCTCAAATAATCAAAACCCACCAAATAACTCAACAAGTGATAATGTCATGTAAAATACTTGGAGCCTTTTAAATCAACCATTCCAATGAAATCTTCCATCTTTTCCATTATCAAGCCTCAAGTCACAAAATCCTTGATCTTTTAATGTAAATCCACACCAAAAAGGCTCCTAAAATTGATACATGTTATCCCCCAAATGCCCAATCGCTCTAATGAAGAGAGAAATGGGGAGGGGAAGAAATAATGAGAGAAAACCCTAAAAATTGGTTTAAGTCGTCCAGACCATCCCCACGGCCTTGGCCGCAACCTTAAGTCATGGGCCAAGCCGCGCGTGTTTGTGAGCCACGGATTACAGCGACTTACGCAGGCCTAGCCGCGGCTTGAGGTCACGGGCCAAGCCACGCGTGTCTCTTGATGTGCCTTTTCGCGTCTTGTGTTAAACCGTTCCCCGACCGTTTCTCTCAGCTGACCGTTGACCGTTTCCTTGGCCGATCATTGACCATTCTTTTGGAAATTATGGGTGTTACAGTCCTCCCAACCTTAAAAGAGATCTCGTCCTCGAAATCTTGTACCCACCAAGCATCCGAAAGTCGTGCTTAACGGGATTAATTGGTTCTCCATATTTTCGTCCTTCCTTGCAACTATATTTCGACTCAAGGATCCTCCTAACATTGATATCTTACCATTTCCTTTTCTAGAGAGCACAAGAGTTTATAGGAGGTGCACATGACAGTTCCAAACGTCACCCATCCCGGAAAACAAGTCCGCCAGATGGCTTTTCGTCCACTCACTCCGAAGATGCTAACAACCATGCATTGGGGTTTTAGACGACATCCTTTTAAGAAAAGAACTGGTTCCCTATCCAAAATGGATGCCTCAACAATACATTACCTCCTATACGCAACCAATTACATCCCACTTAAGATTGCCGCTATTTTTCTCATAACAAGTCTCCACAAACCCGATCTCAACGTTCGATATACCTTACCGATGACGGAATGAACATCGAGTCCATATTAAATCATTTTCCTAACGTTAAGATCTCGGTTGCCTCCCAACCTTATGTTGTTCATACTACCTCTAGAGTAGCTTACGACCTTAACTAACCTTTTCCACCAAGGTTACCTCGAAGCGAACTTTACCTTTAGACACTTCAAATCATCCTTCATTGGATTACACTACACTCTTTTCTTGCCTTCAATAACACAACAACCTTTGCAGAAGCGATCCAACCATGGTTTGACCATACTCCTTTCAAATTAGAGTACTCACCGCCAGGTTGATTTTACCCGAATGGTGAAGAAATCCGTATAAAATTGTTGAGCTGATCACCCACAGCTGTTACAAAAATGATACCTCTAATTTCGGCAAATCGGGGTTTCCTCAATAACGATTTCTACTTAAGGTCCACCTCGATACTCTCACTAAATTTCTCCAAAAATCAAAACCACCAAGGATTTTATCGTCCTTTCCTTGACGAAATTCCTATCAACAAGTTTGGGTTGATGCTTCATCCAGGAACGTACCATTACTCTTTATAGATAGCTGATTATCCCAAACTCCCTGGTTACACAACTCCTATAATGCATTCAAGCATCGATTGTCGGATCAACAAAAGCCTTGCCAATTATAGAAATACTTATAATCGATCCCAAATTACCAATATCTAATTTCCATAAAGTTACCACTTAACATGCAGACACACCAGATTCAACGGACGTGCAGTGAAGCACACCAACGATTAATGTCCTCAAAATCGAGTGTCGACACTTACCCTCTAAAACGACTAAACTGCAAAAGTGGGTATACCACCACATATTCCATTCCAGACTTGCATTGCCGAATTAAAGTTGACACCTAACAGGGCACTAAAATTCCAAACTTACTTCTCTAACAAACGAATCACAATGTTTCCTTTATTCCTGGATATTCACCAAGATGGCACACCACCAACACATATATGATGTTGAACAAACAACCCCATAACTCATATCCAACCATAAGCAAGCAACCACACAATACTTTAACCCGAAGCTTTACCGAAACATAAAGATCGCCACTTAAATAATCGGGAAATACATAAATCTAATACCTCAATTATCCATACGTGCACCGATTCATAGAACTGAAATCCAAATTCAAAATTGACCACAAGTCATATCATCCGACACTTTAATTCCCAAGGACGTCCCTGGTCCTTACACAAAGGGGCTTACTACTATGGCTCTAATGAGTTCATGGTTTTTCAACTATAAGACTCAACAAGCATGCCAATTTATTATTTTTAACGATTTACTAAACATAAAACCTTTATAATCAGTTTTACACACGCTAAAAGTCTTTAGTACAACTAGAAAATAGTTTGAAGTGACCGTAATTGTCACACACGTAAAACCGATCAATATAACACATCTTTGTTGACCAATAGAAAGAATAACAGTAAATGAATATGATTAAAATGTAACAGTAATACGGACCATCTCAGTCCCAACGTACGATTACACATGCTATGGTGTAACTTAATTCGTGCACTAAACAACGTACAACAAAATATTTGAAGAAACTTAAAACAATTTTTTTTATGATATCAAACTCCTAAAGTTTTCTCTCGTTTGCCACAACACAACATGGCAAAACTTGAATGCGTCAATTTATTTCACAAAACTAGTAAGGTGATATGTGCATGCACTTTTGTTAAAACATAAAATAATTTATGTCGGTTTCAAGTTCAAAGCCAAATAACAATATGCTCTCCGCTTGGCTAAAACACCATGACAGAAATTCCAAATAAATATTCATGCATACTATACGCAACCAAACTGCTCACACCAAACTCAAGGGGAAAACAATACAATCGGACGCCATTAAAATATCCACATCAAATCAACAAAATCGCATGGGATAAAATTCTAAATAAAACTCAAACGCCAAATTACTTGGAAGGTAACTCTTCGTCCAAAGCCTTAACATATGTGGAGGAGATCAAATGTTAAAGTCATAAGTCACAGTTACTTGTCCAAAACTCTAAACAATATCAAAATACGGACATCACAAGTCTGAACAACGTTTTCAACCACATGTTATAAAATAATTTTGTGCATGTTTGAAATCATGGTTTAAAACCTTGTGTGTGCTAAGCATTGTTCCAAGATTTGTAATATAATCCACATGCTGATTTGGAAACATGAGAAATAATTGATGCAATTTATTTTAGAAAAAAATATGTGTGTGAAGTTGATCGGCACTCAACATCTCGAAACCACGCTCCTCAATTTCTTAGTCACACTATTGTCATCCGGATGCTCAAACATCTTAAGGTAAAAATCAAGGATTTCATAAGTTCATCTTACAATTTCTCCTCGAATAATGCCAATTCTAAAAGTCTATGGTTCTAATCCAACCAATCATTTCGACTCAAAATGGTTCACTTAATACAATTCCCTGTTTACTGTCACTTCAAGTGACGAATGTTAAAATCATCAACTTCTTCCAACGGTTACCCACTTACAAACTTCTTCACTACCCCAACGGTCGTCACATCCCAGTAGTTCAAGTATACGCATGTAACTCGTAGGTTCACCATAACACTGGCCAGGTGCAATTATGAACGTACTATACATGATCATCCTTGCTACTCTCGATGTGATTACCGTCCCTAGTGACTCCTTTAGCCTCAAAACATCCAATCTTAAAGTTCCTATTGGTGCAATTTCTCTCTTTATTACTTATAAGAACACCAGTTTGAGTCTAGGTATTCAAAATCCACTCCTAAAAATCTCAAACTTAAGCTCTGTTAATGTATTGTATTTAGAAAGTTTTGTAAAGTCATCCTCAGTGAAAAAGGCTTTGTCATTAGCATAATGGGTTGGGCTAAAATGTGAAACATGGGTGATTGGGGTATAAATAGGAGATGTTTTGTAGTTTGTTTGTAACTTTCATTTCACCATGTAGACATTCAAGTTTGTAAGTGTTTCTAGTGAGAGAAACTCTTTCTCTCTATAGATTGTGAATAATACAATCATTTGCAACCCAATCTACCTTTTGTTTAATCTTTCTACATTGATTAATTGCGAATTCATGACCCAACATGTGGTATCAGAGCCTAATCGAAGAAATCATTCATCGAAACGATCGAATTCGTAATTTTTCGATGGAACAGTGATTTGGTCGAATGAACAGTATCTGTGATTTCAAAATTCTTCATTTTGGAGCTTAATTGATCGAGATTTAATGCTAGATTGATTACATGTATAGAGTCGAATCATCTGTAATCAATCACTTTGTGTGATTTCAACTAGTTTAGAAGAATTAGTCGATTTAGAGATTTGTTTGTTCGAAATATTTTTGTTACTAAGTTGTGATCGAATTCTTGTATCTAGATGTTTTTAGACAAGATCATCAACTACAAAGTTGTTCAAAAGTGAATTTCGAACATGTTCTCAAAGTTTCATCTCAAAATTCGACGAAATGCGAAAGATTTGATGATTTCAAGTTTTCAGAACTCGACTCTCGCAAGATCTCAAAAACGCGCTAGTTCATCGCCAGAACGCGCAAGCTTCAACTGAAGAACACGCAAGTTCATCGAAGAACGCGCAAGATTCATCTGAAAAACGCGCTAGCTGAAGAACGCGCAAGGATAGAGAGAAATGCGCATATGTCGTCTGCGAGTTTTGACACTGTCAAATTCATCTAAGTCCTAAAACGCGCAAGATGAAGCGTGTGAGTTTAGGAAACGCGCAAGACGAAGCTTGCGAGTTTGAGTTAACGGGCAAGGTAAGGCGCGTGAGTTTGGAAAACGCGCAAGACGTAGCATGCGAGTTTGGGCGATTAACTTCCTTCAGTCTGTGAGTTCCATGCTTAGTGAGTTTTGATACTGTCAAATTTTTTCTAAGGCATAAAACGCGCACGTCAAGGCCTGCGAGTTTCAAGAACACGCAAATCACGTTTAGCGCGAAGCACATGAATAGTGCTTTGCGAGTTTATTGTTCTGCGAGTTTACTTGTTTTGCGAGTTCTGAGATTTTTTTGCCTTATGGGATTTAACTGTCAAATCTTTCCTCAGATAAATCTTCTACCCTGCCCAGTAGTGTTTGCTACAAGTTGCATCCTCCGACAAGCATACCAGATTAAGTTCTTAAGCTGAATTCCTATTCAACTTGCGGTCAAAGAGAGATTTGATGTTATATACTGAAGATG
This sequence comes from Arctium minus, assembly GCA_954870635.1. Classification (NCBI taxonomy): domain Eukaryota; kingdom Viridiplantae; phylum Streptophyta; class Magnoliopsida; order Asterales; family Asteraceae; genus Arctium; species Arctium minus. The sequence goes on along the minus strand of OX941081.1, from coordinate 60,213,127 downwards.
CATTTTGGATGTCATGTCATAATCCACACATATCATTCTTGTGAGCGTTAAGGAATGTGTTGGCTTTACTAAAGTTTAAAAGTTGTCTTTATGTGCACTCAGTCGAGGTTATTGTCCACATCAGATCTGATATTTCAGTTGATATTCTAAGAATAAGAGCTACTTTCAAAGGGGAGCCGGAGTTGTTTGAAGTTTAAGCAACGCTAAAGTTTTTCAAAGAAATCAAGGGGGAGAAGAGCTGAAGCTGATAAGAGATGATTCCTTTACAAAACTTTAGGGGGAGAATGTTAATGTACTGTATTTAGGAAGTTCTGTAAAGTCATCCTCAGTGAATAACAACCTCAGATACCAACTTGTAACACCCTTAAAATTGGTAAGAACACCTAATTAAAAATTTCGATATAACATCAAAATAAGAAACAAAACTTCCTCCTACAATTCAAAACTCCGTATACCTCAAGATAAAATTCTATAACTAACCTCAACAAATATAAACTCCAATAATATACAAGAACTAAACCAAAGTCGGGTGTTACTTAACCCAAATACAAGTTGCTCTTCCCGAAACAAATGCATAAGGCTTCCTTAAGATATTCACTTCTCGAGCACACAACTAGCACTTCTCTCTTCACGGTGTCACTAGAACTATTCCCAACCGGAACCTGTTGCACATGCCGACAAATAAAAAGGTTAGGCTAACGCCTAGTGAGTTCAAGAGTTTTCAACATGAATAAATATATCGTTAAAAAGAAGGAATGCAATTTAAATCATAATCTTTCAAAATGATATGCCTCAAATATGAAAACGAGTCATTTTCCAATAATATGCATTTTAGGTGAAAGAAACACCAATATAAACGTTTTCTAATCCAAACTATTTTAATGACTAAGACCCCAATATAAAACGCTCTTTCGTAAATTAAATTTAACCCAAAACTCACTCAAAATGAGAAAAGAAATCGAACTCTAAATTTATGAAACTCGGATAAAACTTTATATCCCGAAACATCCAAAACATGGGTGAGGCATAATACGCAACCCATAAACCATGGATAAAATCGATATATACAAAACGTCACCAAAACATTAATAATAAAACTCAATTCTCAAAACAACATATTTTCGGTGACGGGGGAGACCCGAATTCCGTCGAATGTGGCGGGCACACAAAGTGAAGCCACTTATCATTGTTTTCGAGCTTCACATAGAGTCATGGATCCTCGTATACGGATCCTTACCGAGAAACTACCGCAAGATACCCAAATGACCCTAGTGTATACTCGACCTCGAGATGAGTGTCACCACAAAAACCACAAGTCCTCGTATCCGGCTCACCATGGGCACCATGACAAGACTTCAATCGCAAATACTATATTCCACGATGAATAACCAGACTGGATTACATGGGCATCAAGTTCAACCACCCACGATCTATACCTCGAGCCCTTCACTAAAGGTTACACGGTCATCGAATTCAACCACCCACGATAAATACCTCGAGTTCCCGCTAGCCATAAATCATTTCCAATCCCAAAACTGGGATAGAGTTCCCAATTAAACCAACTAACTGACTTATATGCCTATGGATCCAATGCATTACAGTCTAAAACGTTACATGACTACAATTAATGAACTAAAGAATTCAAAACATGTAACTCTCAAATAAGATGCAAGTAAGTACACTGTACATCAAAGGCTCCTTATCGAGCTATTGAAACCGAAAAATTACTCCAAAGACTCATCTGAGTATAAATCAAGCCCAAAAGGCAAAAATAAACGTTTGGCTAAAATATGCGAGCCAATATGGTTACATAAACCAAACCACATCTTTTCCCAAAATCATTGTCTCTCAAATCACAATTGGCCTTCAGCCCAAAACCAAAAAGGTTTACAATTTCAAAAATGTTTACAAAGCTGGGAATGACTAAAATCAAATGACCCACACGTTCGTATTTTCAAAACGTCCCATTACATAAACGATGCATATTTCCAATAAACTCTAAAAGTGCATTTTGACCAAATAATCTCCATTTATGCAATAAATCATCAAAACACTTTCATTTATGACTTATTTATCAGAATGCCCAAAAATCACAAATGCGGGTGTTTTACAAGGTTTATAAAGCCAAACATCTCAAATAATCAAAACCCACCAAATAACTGAACAAGTGATAATGTCATGTAAAATACAAAAACTCTTTAAAATGGACATTTTGCCATGTACAACGTTTTCACAAATCAACTTGAACTCACCTTGTTAGGTTAAGTTAAACCAAGGTTCCAAATACAACCATTAGCCTCCAATAGTGTAGATTCCACCATTTTCAAGTCGTCTTCAACAATGAGCTAGGGTTTCCAAATAACCCATTTCCTCAACTCTAGAAATGAATAAACAACAAGAGATTTACCTCAACCGAAACTTCGAGCCTTTCAAACCAACCATTCCAATAAGGTCTTCCATCCTTTCCATTGCCAAGCCTCAAGCCACAAAATCTTTGATCTTTTAATGTAGATCCACTCCAAAAAGTCTCCCAAATGTCACACATGTACTCCCCTAATCGATCTAATGAAGAGGGGAATGGTGAGGGGAAGAAATAATGAGAGAAAACCCTAAAGTTTGGGTTTAAGTCGTCCAGACCGCCCCCACGGCCTTGGCCGTGACCTCAAATCGCGGGACAAGATGCGCGTGTTCCTGAGCCGTGGATCACAGCGACTTACGCCGGCTTAGCCACGGCTTGAGGTTGCGGGCCAAGCCGCGCGTGTCGCTTGATGTACCTTCTCGCGTCTCATATTAAACTGTTCCCTAACCGTTTCTCTAGGCCGACCGCTGACTGTTTCCTTGGCCGATCATTGACTGTTCTTTAGGAAATTACGGGTGTTACAATATCGGATAAGGTATAAGTCCTACGTGCTAGTACACGATATTGGGTGAGGATCTCAATATTAGGATCCTACGTGGTTGAAGTTGACTTTCTGTAGGCGTACGTTTAAAGCTACCTAACCTAGCATCCATTGTGTGTTTGGTTTTACTAACATGTCAAGTGGCTAACTTTTATGTTCCATCACTTGTATTAGTAAGCGGGTCTCTCCCGTCAACCCAAGAGGTATTTGTAGTAAGTGAAGATTTGTCTATATTTATTCTACTGGCTTTTCTTAATTATCTCGTTTAGAACTTACTGATTTCTCAATACAAGTGTTTGATCTCACTAGGCTTTAGCCTAACACTTTTTCTTAAAATAACACATATAACAGGTCATTCTAGTGGCGGGGCTCCTCGGGCTTGAGCGGAGATTCATCGAAGGATAGTAGCATTTTTGGAGGTTATAGAGGTGTACATTTGGTATAGTGATAGTATATTTTTGGAAGTGAAAAGGAAACACCCGTTCTTAATCTAGATATAGTTGGTCTAGATTAGTAGGTTGTTGGGTTCTTTTTCACTTTTTCCTTGTAATGTAAACGCCATACTTTTTCTTCCCCTTTTTGGGTGATTTGGTTATGTTAGCTTTGTTTATTCCGTCGCTATTTCAGATGTAAATTAACCCCCATTTTTAGGGTGTTACAACTTGAATCACCAATTCTAATATTTCATACAAATCCGTATTTTTTCTCTTCTTATCCAATGCCTTCTTAATATGTCTAAGTGTTCTTAAGGAGTACTTAGCAACATCAGAAACTCTTAAAAAAAAACTTTATGACCATTTGTTTCTTTTGTACATTTATCCATCTTTAGGTCTTTGAATAAAGGATCCATTGGAAATTTCATCAATTCCATTCAACATAGTAATTGGAGCAGTCATATCCACACTCCCCTTTCCTAACTCCAATGCAATATGAAAATCTATCATGCAAGCCCATCTTGTTGCTCTGCAAATTCCTTCTCTAATTGAAACTATGGCTTTTCTAAACTTCATGTCCTTGTCTTCTAAAGAAGCCAACAACAAATACAATTCCCACAAGTCTTGAAGATGAATGTCCTTAAAATTAGCTTCAGAAAATACATAAACACTTCCATTTTCTATGATAATATCAAACTTCACAAGTTCAAATCCCCTGAAATCTCTAAGATTTATTTCTTTGATCCTTGTGATCTTCAAATCTAAGTAAATTGCTCTTCTCATTTTTGTAACTTTGTGAAGAAACATCAAATACTTCTCTTTGAAATCAACAGTTTTGTTCATAAAAGTATTTATATAATCAACTATTTGGAACTCATGACTCTTCTTGAACATATTCTCTTAAAACCATTTATTCACATCAGTTTCTTCAAAAATATCTAGATGAGCAGATTTACTTTCAGCTTATGTCTTTTGCTCACAAGGTACAGTCATTTCAGCATCTTGATAGCCTCAACAACATCTTGCATTCTTTTCTTTTGAAGTTTAACCATGAGATCCATATTTTTTGTAGAGGTGGAAAATTATTCATGTAAATAAACATCTTGTTTAAAATCCTTCTTTAGATTAACTTAATGTAGACACATTTTCATTCAATCTTATACTAGGCTAACTCCTCACACTAAGCCTTTCTTCAATTCTTTCTAAAAGCTCATCTTTCAAAATTTGTAGTTCATCATTCACAGGAACATTAGTCATCTCTCTTGAAAAATAATTCAAAGTTGCAGAGGAGAACTTGGGTATTTCTAAAAATCTAAGTAGTTGAACATTTTCAGAGTTATCCAACTCAAAGGTGAATCCGAACTTTGGAAAAGTGATGACCTTATGAACATAGAGCTTAATGTTATCAATCTTTGTACTTGATGTTTCAGATTTGTCATTTTCAACTTTGATTCCATTGCAATTTAAAAAGCATACAATGCTAGATTCTTAACATATATTCACATAATCTTTCTTAGCTCTAGTTCAAACCACGATTCATCTACTTCTTCAAAAAAAACTTAGTAGGAACATCTAGTCATTTAACCTAATCCTGTACGGCTCTGCACTTGTAAATGAACAAAGGGAACCATCTTCCCTTTAACTTTCAAAACCATATAATCTAGCAAATCAAAACTTTTCTTTTCAAATTCCTTAACTATTCAGAAATTCAACATGCATCATTTGCATTTCCCTAGGCCATGTACCATCCACTTGATGTTCTAACAAAACATAATATTCATCATCTTCAAGATGCAAACTACTATAACTTTCTTCAGCATAAACACTACACTCCACAATTTCAAGTTCTTTAAACAAGATTTCTACATTCTCAATCATTTGATCTCCTAAAGGTTATTCCAATTCCTCAACATTAATCTTAGGAATTCTAATAGGTTCTCTAAAGTCTATCTCTGTTTTGAGCTTTTGTCTGATTTTTATCATAGTTGAGAAAATGACCAAACAAATCGGAAATTTCAACAAAAAGAACTTTCTAACTCATAAAAAATTGATATATCACTAAACAATATGAGTTTAGACACTAAAAACCTCCGAAACACCATATTTTCAACAAAAATTCTCTTCGGATGTAATTTTGAGCTGTGAAAAATCAAATATGTACGAATATTTCTAGGAGCAACAAAATTTGACATCGATATACTGCTATCAGAGTCATTGAGTTCTTCCGCAAGTTGTACCCCTTCACCCATAACAACACCATCTCTTCAATAATTTTTCTTCTTTATATCAATGATCATATTTTCAATCTCAACAACTTCGTCATTCTGTCTTCTCCTATCACCCAAATTTTCTATTGCAGCATCTGATACCCTTTTTGTTACCAATTCTGAATCAACATTCATTCTTTATCTCTTCTCCCCCTTATGATTATCAGGATCCTCCTCATCATAATACTTATGTTTTCCAAGGTTTGCTTGCAACTTGCAAGTATTAAAATGATACTTTGCAATATCCTTGCTAATATTTTTTAAAGTCTCTTCTACTTCTTCCACCTTTTCTTTTACTCCTTCAAATTCCACCTGACTTACATACCTTTCAAATGGAGAAGGCTTATAAAGGTAAGACTCTGGCATTACTGATATTGGATTCTTGGCAGACGCTTCTGTGGAAAGAAGGACTGTAGGGAACAAAGAGTGCCTGTGAAATTTGAAATATTCTCTGACAGATTCTCAAATGATTGCAGAATGGCTTTCTAAAAGTTGTCAAAATCTGATTTTTTCACAACTTCATCAGACTTTGTCATAGTAGCTATAACTTTATTCACACTCTCATTTGTAATCTTTTCATCTTTCTTCATCTTTTCAAGCTCATTTTGTACCAACTGTACTAGTCCATCTATGTATTAAGCTCTGTCATCTATCTTTTCACCTAGATTTTCAAACTCCTTCTCTATGGTTTGCTTAACATCTCCTACACCCGTCAAATCATCAAATTTAGAATGAATCTTTGCAAATTCATTCTTGCAGTAATCACTAAAAGCTTGAAATTCACTTTTAGTGACCACTGTTGAGGGTAAGCCACTACCAACAAATGATCTTGTTGTCAATGTTTCATGAGTAGATCGACATGTGAATGGAACATATCCATTGGATACAACAGATGTATCATGTAATGAGGCTTTTAAGATGTTCACCTCACCAGGACTTCCAACCAATCTTTGAAAGTTTGTTGAAGCACCCATGGTTGTTGTTGCAATTTGACTAACAAATTGTGAATGGAAGCCACATAGGCTTGTGCTTTTGTTAGAAAGAATAACATCTTGTGCTATTGTAGGCTCACATTATAAGTCTTTTTGAGATACAACATGTGAAATTACAGATCATCTATTGCCTCCCCAAATGAAAATGAAGCACCATCTTGTTGTGAAGATGATGAACGACTAGGTAGGGTAATAACAATGTTTGGCATGGGCTCATTGCCTTGTTCAATGTTGACCAACAAGAGATGTGTTTCAACAATAGATGTGGGTGCCTGACTTGTAATGGCTAGGGCAGAGTCCTCATATTCTTTCGACTCTGTTCTCACACCTTCTACATTTTATATTTCAGGCTTACTTCTACCCTACCTCTCATTTTCATTTTAAAACTCAATTCTTTGAAGTTGCTCATCCCTTGAGCTTCCTCCCCAACTCTTCTAATGCGAAACCCGTCACCTCTATCTCTCAAGGATGAGGCTTCTTAGCCAGGGTCAACTAGTTTTGGGAGACCTATTGAATCATAATAATTCCTTAAGACCTCATTGTCAAAATAAATGTATAACATTAAAGCATTTGAAAGTACCTTGTGTCTGGGAAACTGAGAGAAAGGTGTTGGGCCTTGTCATTAACATTTTGGGCTTGGACTTAATGTTGTAAAAGGGATGTTGGGGGAGATATAAATGTTAGCCCCAAATCTCAATTTGTAAAAGTGTTGAAAATATCCAAGTCCTACTTCAGAGGACTTCCAGAGACAGGCTTCAGAGGACGAGACTGCCTCTGAAGTACATTCCAGAGATAGGGACTTCTCAGCAGAAGACATCAGAGATGGATTCATCAGAGGCTCTGAAGACTTCCTCAGAGCGCTGAAGGTGTTCTCTCTGAAGATCAAGATCAAGATACATTGAATTTAACAGATGACACGTCACTTAGTGATAAGATTTACTTTCTAGAGTAGGTCACTGTTCAAGCATGCTTCTATTGTCAGAATAGTATACTGTTTACTTTATGGTCCTATAAATAGGACCATCACTCCTTTGACAAAAGTGTGCTTTTTGATATCTTGTATTCGAATAATCAACTGAATATATCTCATGAAGATCTTGTTCTTTCTACTTGCTTTTTATATGAACTGTGATATTTGAATCTGCTTTTGATATTAAACTATATTGCTTCCGTTGTTAATACTCTTGTTGTTTATATCATTATTATTGTAAGATTAAATCTGGGATCCAACATATGGTATCAGAGCTCTCCTTTGTTTTCTAAACAAAGAAAACCATATCTGCATACTCGGATAGATTTAATTGTTACTGATTCAAGCTTTTAGAATATGTCCATGTTTGTATAAACCCTGGTTTATTAAACTTCATATGCTCCAGATTTGAAAGTAAATTACAGTTACATCATTTGATAGAAGATCTTCATAGAAAAGCATCAGTTCTTCAAATCTTCATCTTTTCTTCACAAAATGGCAAACTCAAGCATAAGTGCCAATCATACAGCTGGATCATTAACCAAGCCTCCTACAATTCTAAGGGATGAATATCCTCAATGGAAGATAAGGATGGTAAACTTCTTAGAAGGTATGGACAGGGATCTGTTAAGATCAGTGAACGATGGACCTCACCAACCAATGGTGTTGGTACCAAGAGTTCCTGCAATAGCTGATACAACTGAAATCCCTGCTTACTATGAAAAGAAAACTTCAAACTTTAGGGATGAAGAAACTAACATGATGGAAAATGATTCAAAAGCTGTTAGATTACTCAAAATGGCCATTCCCAATGATATCTTCCAAGAACTTGATTCTTGTGTAACTGCAAAAGAGATATGGGATCAGTTGCTAAATCAACTTGAAGGTGGCCTACAAACTCAAAAGAACAGGAGAAATCTTTGTATTAATGAATATCATGATTTTCATGCATTATCTGAAGAAACCTTGCACCAAACATACTCAAGGTTCAACATTCTCATCAACAAATGCAGAAAAATTGGGGTCATAAGGACAAAAGAAGAAAATAATGTTCTTTTTCTTAAAATTCTAAATGAAGAATGGTCACAACTATCCATGTCAATACAAGCCAATAAAAATCTTGAATCATGGTCATTGACTGACATTTATGGTACCTTGGTTGCACAGGAAAAAGAAGTTGTTAAACAAAAATCAAAAACCTCTTTAGGTGGACCACTTACACTCATGTCAAAACAAAAAGGTGTATCACAAGAATGCAGAAATGCAGAAACAAACAACTGTTCAAAAAGGGAATTTAAAATAAAATCCAAGAAGGTTCTGATGTCTGAAGAAGTTGAACACTCAGATTCAGACTCAGATGATGACATTAACGCTTTTGCCAAATCTCTTGCATTAATCACTCATCAATTTAACAAGAAATTTGGCAAACAATTTTTTGAAGGAAGAAGAGAGAATGAAGAAAGGAGAGGAAATCCAGAAAGGAGATTTCAGAAAGATGACTATCAACAAGAGCCCAAATCTACTCTGCATAGTGAACAAAAGGGTGTCCATTTCACCAATCTTGATACTACTCAACAATCAAGATCTCAACAATCATTTCAGCCAAGGTATCCTCAACCTCAGAGGTACTTCAAGCCACAACCACAAGCTCAGAAGACAGAATCAGCTGTTGCTCTTCCATCAAACCAAAACGATGGAAGATGTTTTAGATGTGGAAATCCAGGCCATAACTCTGCAAACTGCAGAGGTAGGCTCATCAAAGATGAAGACTACTACAAAAACAAATACAAGTACAATGTCAAAGAAAGAGTGCTTGTTGCAGAGATGGAAGACTGGCTGTCAGACTCAACAAGCGATGGAGAGGAAGAACCTACCAATCTCTGTGGTATGGCTTTTATAGATAATCAGAATGATGGATCATCAGAGGACTACTCTGAAAAGGTAAACTCTCCTTCCACCTCTGACAGTGAACTTCAACTGGATGTTATTAAGCTAACAGATGAATTTCAAATCTTAAAGCAAAAACTTGTTGAGGAAAAAGAAAAAAGAAAACAAATGACAAAAGATCTTAGTTTTTACAAAAGGGAAAAAGATCTTCTTGAGTCAGAAAAGAAAGATATTTTTGTTGAGAAAACTAAACTTGAAAAATCTCAAAAACAAAAAGAAAAATCTTTTTCAGAAAAATTCAAAGAACTTGAGAAAGTTTTAAAAGTTAAAGAAGAAGAAGTAAAGAAATCTGAGTATGAAAGACTCAATTCCGTTGCCTTAACCAATTTTTTCCAAAAAGAAAGAGAAATCCTACATCAATCTCTGGAAAGGAAAGAACTTCAAATCAAAAGCTATCTTGATGCTCAAGATGTGCATATAAAGATAAACTCTCAAATGGATACTCAAGGGCTGGGATTCAATGAATTGGATCCATTCACTGGATTGAAGAAAACTTCACTTTCTTCAACTTTCTGTATAGTAAAGGTCCAGAGCTCTGACTGTCCATCTCTGAACAATTTCAAAAGAATAAAACCTTAGAGGGATCAAAAGCAAGAGCTCTGAACTTTAAAAATGTTGCATACTCTAAAGTGAAAAACTTTCCAAAATCAATCTTAAACATAGAAAAAGAAACTTCAGAGGTACTTTTTACAAAACCTCAGAGCAATGATCCCAGAGAGATTTTCATGTTCGATGCATTTATCACAAATAAATCAGAGACATCTGAACAAAGTACCTCTGAAACAAGTACTTCTGAAAGTGAACCTCCGAGTTCACTTAATCCAGATGCTCCTCTGTATTCACCAATCTCTGATGAATGCATCTGAACTACATTTGAGGATGACATCAAAAGAATAAATGAAGAAAATATCATTGCTGATTTGAAGAAGAAGGAAAGTATGAAAAGAATTATTAAAGTCTCAAGACCCAAGAAAATTGAGAAACCATCAGAGGTAGCTATCTCTGGTAAAACTGAAAGAGACTTTATTGACTCTGATTCTGAATCCGATCCAGAGATAGATGAACAGATATTCTACAGACCAGAGGAAGTAATTCATAAAAAGACGGAGACTGTTGGTTCTGGAATTTTGAACATTCGTATTTCTGTTTTGAAAAATAAACCCAGAATACCAATATGTCCTGACTTTGTAGAAATGTGTCTTCAAGCAAAAACTTCTCTAGATCTTGAAAAAGAATTAAAAGAAAAGGCAAAGAATAAAACTATCACTTCTCAACTTTACACTTATAAACCAATCAAGTTTACTCCTGAACAAAAAGGAAAATGGCAAGAAATTAACCATTCTGATCCTGTTTGTGCAGTGAGCAACAAAGAGAAGAAGATGTTTTTGAACAAGAAAAGACAACTTCAAAAGAAGGATGTCTTTCAAGCTAGAAGAAAGGAAGTAGTTAGGAATAACTGTAATATTCCTAATACTAATTTGAAAAAGAATCAAAATGTAACGAATACATTTAATGAAATGAAAACATTTGCTTCTACTTCTTCTTGTTCTGTAAAGTGTAATTGCATCCAACTATTGATGAAACAAAAAAACGACTTCAGAGGCACTTATGGTTTTCTAAACCAGTCTCTGAATAAAAATTCTGAGACAAGATCTCAAAAGAAAAGGGACAACCCTGCCAAAACATCAAAAGATGAGAAGGCAAAATTTCAAAGAGATAATCAGAAGTCTAACAAAACAGGACCCATAATGAGATGGGTACCTAAGAAACTCTGATCTGTCTTGCAGAAACAGTCTATGCCAATCTGGTTCTTAGATTCTGGATGTTCAAGGCATATGACTAGAGATAAGGAGTTACTATCCTCTTTCAAAGCTAAATCTGGAGGAGTAGTAACTTTTAGAGACAATATGCAAGGGAAAATTAAGGGTTATGGTGACCTTACAAGAGGTAATGTTTTTGTATCAAAGGTTGCTTATGTTGATGAGTTAAAACACAACTTAATCAGCATAAGTCAACTTTGTGACCATGGTTTTGATGTGAAATTTCAAGAAAAACATTGTTCATTACTGTGACATCTGCCTTCCGGAACCTCCAGGTTAGCACCCGAGCTGTGTAAATCACGATTAAATATATAGGAACACCTTTCTACGACCTAATTTTATAGGCAAGAGCTTTAGTTTCCTAAGGTTCCCGGTAGTGCGCTTAGAATATCCGGTCACTGCGCGTAACGGGATACACCGTCTTATAAAATGTCAATCCGATAAAATTAAAATTTTATTTTATTAATAGTAATAATAATGAGTGGGTTAATTATAAAATTTAATTAACCAAATATAAATTCTAAATTTTAAGCAATCAAAACAAAAATTTAAGCAAATAATTGAGAATTCACCTACCCATAACCTATCTTTTTATAAAAATTACATTATATATATATATAAAACTTAAATAAAAAAAAAATATATTTTTTTTAAAAGATTTGGCCATGTGGCCGGTTTCCCCCCCCCCCCCCCTATATCCTCACTTTTGTTTTTATTTTCTTCTTCAAGACCACCAACACACCATCATTTCTCTCATTTCTCTCATTTCTCTCTCTCTCTAGCATCATTTTTTCTCTAAACTCCAGCCCCAAACCTCCTTCCAAATCATAATTTTTGAAGATCAAAACAACTCCTCATCATCAAGGTAACATTCTACTCTTGTATTTCATGAATCATACCTTTAAATCTTCATAAAAATCAAGTTTTCATCATTTTTCCTTCATTCTTCTTCATCTTCTTGAAGGTTTTCTAGAATTTAGGGCTTTGTAAAGTCCCTAAATGGTAGGTTATACACCAATGACATGTTAAATGTCAAGCAATGGTGATAACCCTTGACCCATACCTCTAAAGCTCAAGAAAATGAAGTTTGAATGACATGCATGTCCATTTTTCTTACAATCTAAAGATATTAGAGTCCATACATGTGTTTCAAAAAGTTAAAGGATGATTTTTACTAAAACTTATGTAAAATGGAAGATAAAAACGTTTTCAATCAAGAAACCCCAATTTATGGGCCAAAAAGTGATAAAATGTTCATAAAATTTAGTTATTTCAATTTTTATTTTCTGTCAGATTCATTGCATGTTAGTATTTTGGGCATAACTTGAAAAATATGGACTCAAATGCTATGAATCTTCTTCTGGAATTTAATATAATGAAATACCAATCAAACCCCACTGGAATCACTCAAAAATATGGAGTTTTGACCCCTCAACCTTACCTTTAAAGTTTATGGTGCAATCAGAATCCGGCTGGACAAAATCTTGCAATCAATCAACCATAACCATCATGAAAAACCATAAAAATTAATGATTCTTTTTCTGGAAGTAACTTTAATGATCTGGGAACCAAACAAAATTTGATTCACTTGAAAATATAAAAATTTGAGTACTCAACCATCATTAACAATTTGAGTGTGCAAAAAGCAACTTTCTGTCAGATTGGGACACTTGTCTTAAAACGGATGTAACTCACTCATTATTGGTCTAAATAAGATGAATCTTTTTCTGGAAGTTTCTTCTTTGAATAAGGAACAAAACCCAACTTGAATCACCAGAAAAGAGTAAGTTTTGACCCTTCAAATGATCGAGACAAGCAGAAGGTGTACACTGCATGGATCTCTGTGACCAATGAACTTTAAGAACATAATTTCCCTATCTAATCAACTCCAAAAAGGGTGTTACCTATGCCAAAAGTTCACCAAGGCAGTAAATTAAACACTATAAAAATTTGGTAAAATAATAACATATGGAAAATGGTTATAGTATCATTAAAAGTAGGCATAAAATTTTGACAGCTTAAGTCAAGGGTCAGATTTGTTAAAAAGAGGATTTTTGGACTTTATAACTCTATAATTTATTCAAAGATTTACATATTTATACTCGAAATCACGTTATAGTATATAATTTAGTAATTAGACTGAAATAACTAATTGAATGATTTTGGACTAAAATATACACTTATTGGCATTTCATAAATCACTCGGAAGGATTATTTGGACTTAGGACGAGTAATGACGTATTTTCCTTGTGGCATCTTTCGTTATAGGAATTATAGGGAGTAATGACCTTCGGTGATCACTATCTCAAAATCCTCGCACTTTCTCCAAAAGGTGAGTATTCACAGCCCCACTTTTATCGTTTTAATTGATTTTGGGGTGGAAAGCATGTTTAAATTGCGTATTTAAAGATTCATGAGAATTGTTTGAAAGTATTGCGAATTGGCAATTTATAAGGCTTTGTTAAAAGCATTTGGAATTATAAGCTATATGATAAGTATGCAATTGATGTGTTGAGTTTTTAATGTTAAGACCCCGTGACACTACTATTAACTCGAAGAAAATCGGGCCTATAGTATTAGTGGATAGCGCTATTTGGTGTGACAAACCCACCTTAATGCTGACGAGCAGGGGTGCACTATACTAGAGAAGATGACTAAACATGTGGCATGAACCACCGCTGAGTTAGTTCATCGGGGGCGTTGAAATTGGTCAGGGACGGCTTAGTAGTGGCTCAACGTAATATTGTCTTTGCATACACTTATCATAAAGGAATTAAATTGTGGTACTCATGAATCAAAGAATTGAAGTTTGGTTTATACGTATGTTTTACAAAGGACAACTTGCATATAAAAATGATTTGTGCATATTTAAAACCTGTGAACTCACCAACTCTTTGTAGTTGACCTTGTTTTATACATGTTTTTCAGGAAGTCAAGAAGGTAGACATCGATGTTTAAGCTACCTGAATAGTGTTTTGAAGCAGGCTTACCTTTACGAATATATTCCGTTATGTTTAAGATTTTGGAAATTGTAAACGATGATAAATATTTTTTTTTTATGTAATGTTTTAAATAATTAAATTGTATGATGGTATGAACTTTAATCTTGTGCTATGCGTATCGAGCTGTTATGCCCCGTGTTTCCGCTTTAGAGGGGTGTGACAGATTTGGTATCAGAGCCACAGGTTATAGAGAATACCGGTTTTATTATAAAACCATACACTATAACCTCTATTTTAAAAAAAAAAAAAAAAAAGTTGTTTTACAAATAAAATTACGAATTCGAGTATACTACTAGTATGACTAGAATATGTTTCATATTATTATATTCTAACTTAAACGAAGCTTGATCACCCTCGTTTAATTTAGATGTATATAATGGGGACATGGACCGGTTATGCTAGGGGTTACTAAAAATAGAAACTTTTGTTCATGAAAATGAAAAGCATGGCTGTTATGTGAGTTTGCATGGTATTTTTGGGTTTTGATAAATATTTTAGCATGTTTTAACAAATTAAACTTTGTCAATTACCGCAGTCATTATGTCACGGACACCACCTCACCGAGAGCAGTCACCTGACGAGTCAGGCTATTTTACTCACATACCTAGAGGGGATACTTCTAGGAGTGAGGACTTTGACCCATCCGAGCACAGTTTTTCAGAGTCTGGTCAGTCTCCTGAGAGATCCGTCACACCTTTGACCGATTCATCTTCACAGTCTGTACCTAGAGCGAGAGCCCGGGGCATCGCTCGGATGAGTGTGCGGCCACCCGTTCGGGAGACCTTTACCATCCCACGTAGGGATGAAGCTGGGCCCTCCCGACCGAGAAGAAGGAGAGTATCGCCACCCCCATGTGTTGGGATACCGGTGCCACGTCCAGCTGGTATGACAACAGCTGAGAGCTATTGGGTTTCGGGCATGTCCCGAGACATAGAGCTGTTTAGGATGGAGTTAGAGCATCATGGGCATTCCATTGACGCACTCCTGTCTATGTTGAATTCGAATGATCAGATTGTGGATGGGGTTATATCGATGATGAGCATGAGTGACCAGATGGTGAATGGAATTATGGGTGGTTTGGTTGATACTAGGGCGGCGGTGAGGAGGCTGTACGCATGTTTATCCTTAGGGATGGGATTCGTGGTGGTTGTGATCGCATGGTTGATGATGTTTTTCATGCATCGGTAGTCTAGTTTGATAAAGAATATTTGGGATGTTAAACTTTCTTTTGGTAGCATGTAGTCCGTTGTTTTGAACAAGTACTTTTTCCATGGCTACTACTTTTGGTTGGATATTAAACTTTTGATGTGGTATCTTTATAATTTTGAAAATGTCTATGAAATGCTGATTATGATTACTTACAATGTGTGGTTTTGAAATATATGTTGTTAATTTATGATGTATCGAATGTATGTTTAATCAATTGCAATGAATATATATTGTATTAAGAACGTAGAATAGATATAAAATGAGTACGGATATAGTAATAGATGATGATTAGATTTTAATTTGAAACTTTGCCTTAGAATTATGCCTCCAAGAAGGGAAAACCCCGAAATTACGCGACTCGTGTCTGAACAAATCTTAGCTGCACTTCCCAATATAGTTAGTCAGGTAGCAGCAGGTTTGAATGCTAACCAAGTTGACAATCCAAGGGTCGGTACAAACGGAGATAAAGAATGTACATATAAGACCTTTAGATCTTGTAACCCGAAAGAATTCCATGGTACTGAAGGAGCTGTTGGATTATTAACTTGGATTGAAGGAATGGAGTCCGTACTCCATATTAGTAAGTGTACAGAAGCAAACAAGGTGGCGTTTGCAGCTTGTCTACTGCAAGGGAGAGCGTTGACATGGTGGAATACTCAGGTTCAAACACGAGGACGGGATGCTGCTAACAAAGTCACATGGGATGAATTTAAGGAGATGCTTAAAGAGGAATATTGTCCGAGGAGTGAAATGCAAAAGTTACAAGCGGAGTTATGGGATCACGAAATGAAGGGAAATGATATAGATGCATACACAGCACGATTTCATGAATTGGCAAAGATGGTACCACATTTGGTAACACCAGAAGAGAATCGAGTGGACAAATATATCTAGGGTTTAGCTCCATTAATCCGAGGGGATGTGACTTCGGGAAATCCAAAAACCCTCCAAGAAGCAGTAAACTTAGCAACCAAACTTACCAACAATGCCAACCGTTCGGGACTTTTCACTAATGACAGAGCTAAGGGAAAGAGGAAGATTGAGGAAACTTCAGGGAGACAGTTTGACAGGAGCCGAGGAAAGGAGCAAAGAATAGTGGGGAATTATGGAATCCAAGCTCAGGCTACTGACAAAGGAAAAGGAACGTATCCAAAATGTGACAAGTGTAACAATCATCACACTGGGAATTGTATTATTTGTCACAAATGCAACAGAGGGGGTCATTATGCGAAGGATTGTAAGATTGGGGGAAGACGAGTTTGTTTTGAGTGTGGAAGTCCGGATCACTTCAAGAACACCTGCCCCAAGATGAACAGAAGGATGACTCTTAATCAAGCTCAACCGGCCAACCAAGGGAATCAAAGAGGTCAGGCACGGGGTCGAGTATTTGAAATTGGGGCAGAGGAAGCAAGGCAAAACCCAGATGTGATGTGATTACAGGTACGTTTCTCTTAAATAATCATCCTACATCTGTATTATTTGATGCCGGGGCAGATAGAAGTTTCGTATCACTAAATTTTAGATCAAAAATTAATCGAAAACCCCAAAAGTTAAAAGAAATTTATAATGGACAAGAAGTTAGGGTCAAGGATGTAATTTTGAACTGTACCCTAAACCTAGCTGAAAAGGAATTTAAAGATGGTATCATGTATGAAGATGCAGAATTATCTGAGGAAAGAGTACGTTGCATTTCTGGCGCATGTAGTAAATAAAGAGAATAAGAAAAAAAAACGCATTCAAGATATTCCTATAGTCCAGGATTTTGCCGAAGTATTTCCTGATGAATTACCTGGATTACCCCCACCAAGACAAGTTGAATTCCGTATAGATTTAATTCCAGGAGCTGCACCAGTATCCAATGTGCGCCATATGAAGCTTTATACGGACGTAAGTGTAGATCCCCACTCAGTTGGATGGAAACCAGTGATAGTCAATTGATCGGGCCTGATATTATGCAAGAAACCACTGATAAAATATCTACTATCCAGGATAAACTAAAACCTGCGAGAGACCATCAGAAAAGTTATGCAGATAACCATAGAAAGCCGTTAGAATTCCAATTGGGTGATAAAGTCCTTCTGAAAGTGTCACCTTGGAAAGGATTGGTTCGATTTGGGAAAAGAGGTAAATTGAGTCCAGGATATATTGGCCCATTCGTGATACTAGAAAGAATTGGACCAGTAGCTTATAAACTCAAATTACCACAAGTGCTGAGTGCTATACAGGACACTTTTCATGAGTCAAATTTAAAGAAATGTTTAACTGATGAATCATTGGTTATAAATCCTGAAGAGGTTCACATTGTCGAGCGTATGCGCTTCGTAGAAAAACCAATTGAAATCGTTGACCGGGAAGTCAAACGGCTGAGGCGTAGTAAAATTCCAATCTTGAAAATTCGTTGGAACTCGAGTCTTGGACCCGAGTACACCTGGGAGCCGGAAGATCATATGAAACTCAAGTATCCCCACCTCTTCACAAAGGATCAGTCTAGAGATAGCAATCATTAATTTCGGGACGAAATTCTTTTAAGGAGGGGAGACTGTGACATCTGCCTTCCGGAACCTCCAGGTTAGCACCCGAGCTGTGTAAATCACGATTAAATATATAGGAACACCTTTCTACGACCTAATTTTATAGGCAAGGGCTTTAGTTTCCTAAGGTTCCCGGTAGTGCGCTTAGAATATCCGGTCACTGCGCGTAACGGGATACACCGTCTTATAAAATGCCAATCCGATAAAATTAAAATTTTATTTTATTAATAGTAATAATAATGAGTGGGTTAATTATAAAATTTAATTAACCAAATATAAATTCTAAATTTTAAGCAATCAAAACAAAAATTTAAGCAAATAATTGAGAATTCACCTACCCATAACCTATCTTTTTATAAAAATTACATTATATATATATATAAAACTTAAATAAAAAAATATATATATTTTTTTTAAAAGATTTGGCCATGTGGCCGGTTCCCCCCCCCCCCTATATCCTCACTTTTGTTTTTATTTTCTTCTTCAAGACCACCAACACACCATCATTTCTCTCATTTCTCTCATTTCTCTCTCTCTCTAGCATCATTTTTTCTCTAAACTCCAGCCCCAAACCTCCTTCCAAATCATAATTTTTGAAGATCAAAACAACTCCTCATCATCAAGGTAACATTCTACTCTTGTATTTCATGAATCATACCTTTAAATCTTCATAAAAATCAAGTTTTCATCATTTTTCCTTCATTCTTCTTCATCTTCTTGAAGGTTTTCTAGAATTTAGGGCTTTGTAAAGTCCCTAAATGGTAGGTTATACACCAATGACATGTTAAATGTCAAGCAATGGTGATAACCCTTGACCCATACCTCTAAAGCTCAAGAAAATGAAGTTTGAATGACATGCATGTCCATTTTTCTTACAATCTAAAGATATTAGAGTCCATACATGTGTTTCAAAAAGTTAAAGGATGATTTTTACTAAAACTTATGTAAAATGGAAGATAAAAACGTTTTCAATCAAGAAACCCCAATTTATGGGCCAAAAAGTGATAAAATGTTCATAAAATTTAGTTATTTCAATTTTTATTTTCTGTCAGATTCATTGCATGTTAGTATTTTGGGCATAACTTGAAAAATATGGACTCAAATGCTATGAATCTTCTTCTGGAATTTAATATAATGAAATACCAATCAAACCCCACTGGAATCACTCAAAAATATGGAGTTTTGACCCCTCAACCTTACCTTTAAAGTTTATGGTGCAATCAGAATCCGGCTGGACAAAATCTTGCAATCAATCAACCATAACCATCATGAAAAACCATAAAAATTAATGATTCTTTTTCTGGAAGTAACTTTAATGATCTGGGAACCAAACAAAATTTGATTCACTTGAAAATATAAAAATTTGAGTACTCAACCATCATTAACAATTTGAGTGTGCAAAAAGCAACTTTCTGTCAGATTGGGACACTTGTCTTAAAACGGATGTAACTCACTCATTATTGGTCTAAATAAGATGAATCTTTTTCTGGAAGTTTCTTCTTTGAATAAGGAACAAAACCCAACTTGAATCACCAGAAAAGAGTAAGTTTTGACCCTTCAAATGATCGAGACAAGAAGAAGGTGTACACTGCATGGATCTCTGTGACCAATGAACTTTAAGAACATAATTGCCCTATCTAATCAACTCCAAAAAGGGTGTTACCTATGCCAAAAGTTCACCAAGGCAGTAAATTAAACACTATAAAAATTTGGTAAAATAATAACATATGGAAAATGGTTATAGTATCATTAAAAGTAGGCATAAAATTTTGACAGCTTAAGTCAAGGGTCAGATTTGTTAAAAAGAGGATTTTTGGACTTTATAACTCTATAATTTATTCAAAGATTTACATATTTATACTCGAAATCACGTTATAGTATATAATTTAGTAATTAGACTAAAATAACTAATTGAATGATTTTGGACTAAAATATACACTTATTGGCATTTCATAAATCACTCGGAAGGATTATTTGGACTTAGGACGAGTAATGACGTATTTTCCTTGTGGCATCTTTCGTTATAGGAATTATAGGGAGTAACGACCTTCGGTGATCACTATCTCAAAATCCTCGCACTTTCTCCAAAAGGTGAGTATTCACAGCCCCACTTTTATCGTTTTAATTGATTTTGGGGTGGAAAGCATGTTTAAATTGCGTATTTAAAGATTCATGAGAATTGTTTGAAAGTATTGCGAATTGGCAATTTATAAGGCTTTGTTAAAAGCATTTGGAATTATAAGCTATATGATAAGTATGCAATTGATGTGTTGAGTTTTTAATGTTAAGACCCCGTGACACTACTATTAACTCGAAGAAAATCGGGCCTATAGTATTAGTGGATAGCGCTATTTGGTGTGACAAACCCACCTTAATGCTGACGAGCAGGGGTGCACTATACTAGAGAAGATGACTAAACATGTGGCATGAACCACCGCTGAGTTAGTTCATCGGGGGCGTTGAAATTGGTCAGGGACGGCTTAGTAGTGGCTCAACGTAATATTGTCTTTGCATACACTTATCATAAAGGAATTAAATTGTGGTACTCATGAATCAAAGAATTGAAGTTTGGTTTATACGTATGTTTTACAAAGGACAACTTGCATATAAAAATGATTTGTGCATATTTAAAACCTGTGAACTCACCAACTCTTTGTAGTTGACCTTGTTTTATACATGCTTTTCAGGAAGTCAAGAAGGTAGACCTCGATGTTTAAGCTACCTGAATAGTGTTTTGAAGCAGGCTTACCTTTAGGAATATATTCCGTTATGTTTAAGATTTTGGAAATTGTAAACGATGATAAATATTTTTTTTTTATGTAATGTTTTAAATAATTAAATTGTATGATGGTATGAACTTTAATCTTGTGCTATGCGTATCGAGCTGTTATGCCCCGTGTTTCCGCTTTAGCGGGGTGTGACAATTACTTCACTCAAAAACAGGTCAAGAAATGCTCAGAGCTGACAGAAAGGGTAATCTATACAGAATGAACTTTTCCAAACACATAAAAACTGACTTAGAGAAACTTTGTCTAGTATCTCTGAATAGTGAAGATGTCTGCCTCTGGCATAAAAAGTTCTCTCATCTGAACTTTTCTTCACTTGATAAATTGGTCAAACTAAATCTGGTTAAGAGTTTACCATCTCTGAAGTTTAACAAAGATCATATTTGTTCTGCTTATGAAATGGGAAAAATGAAAAGATCTTCCCACAAGACCAAAAGTGATAATAATTGTCCAAAACCTCTGCACATGCTTCATGTGGACCTCTGTGGTCCTATCTCTGTACAGAGTTTATCATGGAAAAGTATATTCTAGTTTTAATTGACGAATACTCTAGATATACTTGGATAGAATTCATCAGAGCCAAATCTGATGTCCCTGATATTTTAATAAGATTGTTAAAAAGATTGCAGGTTCTATTTGATAGCAAAGTTCAGAAGCTGAGAAGTGATAATGGAACAGAGTTCAGAAATGCCAAAAAAAACTCATATCTTTCAGAAGAAGGCATAACTCCAAACTTCTCTGCAACAAGAACCCCTCAACAAAATGGTGTTGTTGAGAGGAAAAACAGAACACTTGTTGAAGCTACAAGAACTATGCTTGAAGGATCTAATATTCCCACAAACTTTTGGGCAGAGGCAGTGGCTACAGCCTGTTTCACTCAAAACAGGGCTACCATTGTCAAAAGATTCAAGAAAACATCTTATGAAGTCATTAACAATAGGAAACCTAATGTTAAATATTTCCATGTTTTTGGATGCAAATGTTATATTCTAAATGATAGAGAGTCTCTTGAAAAGTTTGACAAGAAAGCAGATGAAGGCAAATTCATTGGATATTCATTAGCCTCAAAAGCGTTCAGAGTGTTCAATCAGAGAACAAGAACAATCCAAGAGAGCATCAATGTGTATTTTGATGATGACATAAATCTTGCCACCAATAATGTCAATTCAACTGCCAAGAATATCTCTGAATCACCAAAGATAAGAGAATCTGAACTGAACAAAATATTCGAAAACTTCTTCGATGATGAAAACTCAGAGTTTCTATTCAGAGATATTCACAGATCAACTTCAGAGGAACCTCAAAATATAGGTACAACTCTTTCTGGTCCTTCTGAAGTTACAACTTCTGCTTCCTTGAATACATGTCCAAGATATGAAACAAGACAATCTGGAGGACAATTATCTTCAGAAGCAGAAGATGAACAAGAAACATCTGAAGAATTTCCAGAGACATCTCTTGAAGAGACTTCAGAACATGCTTCACCTTCAGAGCCTCCGGAACCCACTTCAGAGCCTCTGAACAACACAATAGAGATGTCTCCTACAATCATCACTGAAGCACAAACTCCACCTCATATTCATGCTCCACTCACAAGATGGATAAAGGATCATCCCCATGATCAGATTATTGGATCACCTTCAGAGGGTGTCAAAACCAGATCAACTACAATCAATGAATGCTATTTTGTAAACTTTTTAAGCATCATTGAACCAAAGAAGGTAAATGAAGCTCTTGAAGATCCTCATTGGATCTCTGCAATGCAGAATGAGCTTCAAGAGTTTGAAAGAAACAAAGTCTGGACCTTAGTTCCCCTTCCTAAAAGAAAATTTGCAATTGGAACTAAATGGGTCTTCAGAAATAAAAGGGATGAGGATGGCATTATAATCAGAAACAAAGGTAGGTTGGTTGCTAAGGGATATTTCCAGGAAGAGGGTATTGATTATGATGAAACCTTTGCACCTGTGGCTAGGCTAGAAGCAATTAGAATCTTCTTAGCCTATGTTGCACACAAATGAAGAAGTTTATGTCCAACAACCACCTGGATTTGAAAATACAGAGTTTCCTAACCATGTTTATTATCTTGATAAAGCTCTATACGGACTTAAACAAGCTCCAAGAGCATGGTATGCTACTTTGTCCATATTTCTGATAAATAATGGTTTTGAAAAAGGTACAATTGATACAACCTTGTTAATAAAAAGGTACAACAATGAGATGCTGTTAGTACATCTATATGTTGATGACATTATATTTGGCTCTACAAATCAAAAGTATTGTGATAAGTTTTCAAAGTTGATGAAAAATGAATTTGAGATGAGTCTCATGGGAGAATTAACATTCTTTCTAGGCTTACAAGTAAAGCAAACATCAGAGGGTACTTTTATAAGTCAATCTAAGTATGTCTCTGACATTTTGAAAAAATACAAACTCAATGATTCAACTTCTATGAAAACACCTATTGCAACAGAAGTCAAGCTTGACTCTGATCCTTCGGGAAAATCTGTAGATGTGAAAACCTACAGAGGCATGATAGGATCACTTCTATACTTAACTGCAAGCAGGCCTGATATAATGTTTGCAACATGTCTCTGTGCTCGATATCAAGCAAATCCAAAGGAATCTCATTTGTCTATCGTCAAAAGAATTTTTAGATACCTCAGAGGCACACCTTCTTTAGGTCTCTAGTATCCTAAATTGTATAGCTTTGATTTAACAACATACACTGATGCAGATCATGCAGGATGCAAACTAGACAGAAAGAGTACCTCAGGATGCTGTCAATTATGGGGAAATAAGCTGGTAAGTTGGACATCCAAGAAGCAGAACTGTGTTTCAACTTCTACAGCAGAGGCAGAATATGTTGTTGCTGCTGCTGCTAGTTGTTGCTCTCAAGTCATCTGGATGAAGACTCGTCTAAGAGACTATGGATTACTGTATGACAGAATTCCAATTCTGTGTGATTCAAAGAGTGCAATAGCCATCTCTGCCAATCCAGTGCAACATTCCAAAACAAAGCATATTGATGTAAGGTACCATTTTCTAAAAGACCATGTGGAAAAGGGAACTATCGAAATGTATTTTGTACCAACTGAACTTCAACTTGCTGATATTTTCACAAAAGCATTGGATCAATTTTTTAATCAGCAAGTTGGGAATGTTGAACATGTCTACCTAAAATAGGAAAACATCAGAGTCTCTGATCCTCACATCAGAGCCTCTGACATGTGTAGCATGTTCTCAAGAGCTTTTGAAATTAATCTCAACATCTCTAAACATTTTTCACAAAGTCAAAATCATTCTTTTGTATATCTAAGCATCTGTCAAGGAGGCGAAGATAAAGAGAAACCATTCTTTGGTCAAGGGGGAGAAAAAGAACCTTTCATCTTTCAAGGGGAAGCAAGAAAGTCTCAGATCTTGTCTCTGATACTAATATCAGAGCCTATGATCTGACATTCATCAGTATCTCTGATATTAATATCAGAGCCTCTGATCTTGTCTCTGATACACATATCAGAGCCCCCGATCTTGTCTCTGATACACATATCAGAGCCTCTGATCTTGTCTCTAATACTCATATCAGAGACTTTGATCTTTTCTCATTTTGAGAATATTCCAGTAAATTCTTTTGAAAAGAAAAATAATTTAATATAAAAGCTCTTTTGGATAACCATTCGTTTCATTTCAAAAACCCTATTGGCGGTTTTCTAACACTAAGCGTCTCTCCCCTACACACCTCAATGTGTCACCTATTTATTTGGGGATGATGGAACGTCCTTTATGACATTGGAACACTCAATCGCCGTTTCCATAACCTCTCACTCAACCTTTGTCCATAAAAACCCTTTTCCTACTCTTTTTATTCTTTACGCTCTCAGAATCCAAAATCCCAAATTCTCTCTCTCTCTAAGTTCTCATCCTTCTCAAAACCTACAACAATGGCAGCTCATTCTCAAAACTCAGACAACTTAAGCAGACTTGTTCCAAGCTTGAACATGGCACAATTTGAAGTACCAGTGAAAGGTAACAACTACTTTATGGATGTCACCCCTACCAAGTACGACGAGCAGTTTCGTCCAGTACTGGACTTTTTGAGCAACTGCGAACTCAACGATATCTTCACCAAATATGCTAACGATGTTCCTCTACGATTTGTCCAACAATGGTGGTATTTTAGTGAATACAATGATCAAAAGGAAGGACTAGTTGGGTATATTGACCTAGGTAACCAAGGCATGAACATAAGAATCACCCCACAAACCCTAACTCGCAGATTCAACTTGCTCACGACAGAAGATCTTCAAATTGAGAAATTTGAGAAACAACCCACTCAAGAAATTCTTCTTCAGTTCCTCCAGCACTTAGGCTACAACAGGGAGATCTCACGCCTAAGTCTCAAGTGGAACTTCATGTTTAGTATGTTAAATCGCACACTTACCTGCAAAATTGGAAGCCAGGATCAGACACATCCAACCATCCTTGTCATAATGTATGCTCTCTTCTTCAACAGAAGCATAAATATGGCTCATATACTCTTCTGTGAGATGCTGACTGCGGTGGACAAGAAGAACAAAGATCTGGGCAAAGGAAAATAACCAATTTCAGTCCTGTTTCCAAGATTCATTTCTGTAATCATCCAACGAGCAATGGAGAAATTATCTCTCACCGAGGAAGGTCCGAGGACGCCATTGTTCATAATAAACTCATTCAAAGCAACGGAGGTTCCTCCTTACCCGAATGAGCGTCGTTTTCCACACACCATGCTTGAGATCATTCCTGCTGAATCCGACACCCATCTTCTACTTAGTCGTGTTGCCTAATCATCAGAACCGATGATGGGATCCCTAACACACTTAGGTTCTGAGCCTGAGTTAGAATCAGAGAGTGACATCTTTGATACCGCTCAAAACATTAACAGAGCGCAACGAGAGGGTGGCTCTGAGAGAGTGAGGGAGAGAAGACAAGAGAACCCTCCCTCTGACGAAGAGCTTAGCTCTGTCAGAGCAGAGGTAGGTGCGGAAGAGAGAATACCAGAGGGAGAGTTTCTGAACCTAGCATCTGAGGGATGTGAGGTAGAAAAAGATGCCCTTGTTGGCACATCTGAGCGATTCCAAAACCCAAATCCCCATGCTCACACATCTACTGTCCAAGGTGGTCCAGCACCAGTGGACATTGAAACAGAGGTGCATACCTCGAAACCTACCCAAGCCTACCGCTCAGAGGCATATTCTTCAGCCTCTGATGCAAGCACAACTGGGGAAACCTCTTATAAGGCTAAGTCCTCCCAAAAGGACTTAGACCAAAACATAAGTACTCATTCTCCCAGAGCACGTCACATCCTCACACACATGATACCTCTGTAGCTCATGCTACCACTGACCGTCCCTTAGATCAGGAGAAATTAAAAATTTCTCGTAAAGACTACCTGTCAGAAAAAGAATGGCACGACCTTCTTGCACATAGACTCCTTAGCCTGGACAGCAAGGTGTCCACACATATTAGGTTCTCGTCATCATCAGATTCTGACTCTCATGATAACAGACCAATCGGAACCATTATAGGGAAATCCTTGAAAAAGGGTCCCCAAGGATTAATGGGAAGTCCTTCCGGAGTCAAAACCAAACCAACTCCGAAAGAAGGCCCCTCTAAACTCGAAGGAAACTTAGAATCATGTGTTGATTCTAAGGTCACCCCCTATGATTACGTCACCAAAGAAGAGTTCAGAATCTTTGGTGATGAAATTAAAGAATCTCTGAAGGAGATTAAACTTCAACTGGAGAACACCTCAGAGGCCTCTGCCTCTCACTTTGAAGTTGCAAAGCTCACTTCAGAGGTCTCTGAGCTGCGCACGACCCTTCTCTCTCAGAACACTAAACTGGATGATCTGGAAAACCTGGTTATCAAGAATGACTCGGTCCTTTCCTGGAAAATTCAGAACACAAGAACACAGCTCCTACAGGCGATTCTATTAAACCCAGATTATAGTTGATTAATAATCACCACACAATAATAACAAGAGAAAAATAAATCAAAATAACATACCATAGATCTCTTGATTAATCAAATAAAAACGTGTGTGTGTTCTTGGTGTATACAGATACCTCGTGTGATCATATGAATACAGAGAAAATACGTGGCCTCCTTTGATCTACACCTTATTCGATACACACACTAAACCTAGAAAATAAAACCTTTTATACCTAGGTCAACATGACCTAATCAGTATTAACTATTAACTAAAATACCCCCTAGAGTATTAAATACTATTAAAAACCAAACCCCTTATTAAATTTAATCTTGAATACAATTTACTGATCCAACAATCTCCCCTTTGGATTCAAGATTGAAAAAAAAAATTCAATTATCTTCGGGTCTTCACTTCTCTTGAAAACTCTATCTGATATGACGTTGACAGCTTCAAAGCTTATAGCTTTACACAGTCTTCATATTCCTCTTTCTTTAAATGAAGTGTCCTTCGTTCTGACGACTAAATAAGCTCAGACACTTTGATATCTTTGAATTCTTCAGCAGTCTTTAGTTCAAAAATAATTATTGTAGACGTTAATAGTCTTTCTCTTTGTATTCTACCCCTTTTTGATGAGTGGTGAGAATCAGCATCATCAAAACATAGAAAAATAAACTAGAAATTTCTCCCCCAAAGCAACAGTTAAACGCAGTCTTCATGTATAGAGCCCTGTGTAGAAATAAGAGCAGTCTCCCAGATAGAGAGAGTGATTATTTCAATCTTTGCAGATTCAAATAAGAAAACTGGTAACCCTGAATCAACAAATGACTCAGTTTGGAATGCCTGTCAGTAACACACAGTCACTCAGTAACACAAAGTTACTATATAAGGAGCTGGTTTTGATGTTGTCTCCCCAGGACTTCCATTCAATCATCGAATAACACATGGTTATCTATGAACGTTCTGACAGAAAACAGATTTATGTGTGCTTGTGCATGTGTATGAAAGAATTAAACACCGATTATTGCTTTTTATTGTCTGCTCAAAGTATGTAAACTTATTGAGACAACAACAAATTATACAAGGACTCAATGTGCATGAGAAAGGGTCGAAGGTGGGGCAACTTTCCTTCTTTTTCAATATTAGTATCTTCCAAGTGAAGAACCAATAGCGTATGTGCTGCTTCCCCAGAAACTGTGAAACATTCTCTTTTTAAGAAAATAATGAGTAGTTGGTGGGGTTGTATGCAAGAGATGGCATGGGCTAGGTGCCTTTTTCATTGATGGTCACCAAAGAATGTGAACCAATCAGATAATGTGGCTGCCCGACTCAGAAAGAATTTGGTGCAGAGTTTGATATTCTTTTACTTTGTTCTCTCACCCTCTTTCTTTTAATCTTTTTAATCTCACTTCTAACCAATCTCTCTTTTCCATTTTACCTCTTCACACACCAACACTCAAATCTTTTGACCCCTCTTCCCTCAGTCACTCAGGGAATACTTCCTGGGTAGGAAACACTGGTTGTCGTGAATCCATGGAAGTTTAGTTAAGCTCACACATCAAATCCCATTTATTTTCCTAAAAGAATGTGATGTTCAACAGTCTTTTATACATGTAAGCACAAAGGAATACAAATAAACATGAAGAATAAAAATTTGGAGAAGTCAAAAACATATGGTGTTTGACAATACAATTCTCCCCTTCAAACTAAAGGTGTTTGTCAATTAAGCTCCCCTGAACTTAATAATAAGTTTTTTTAACAATAAATAGAAAACAAATAGAAAACAAAGCACTGAAGTGCGGGTTCTAATCAGATGTGATTAGAAGCCATTGCCACTTGAACAATCCAACACATAAAAGAAAATGTGGTAATCATTTGTGAAAATGATTCCTCTATCGTTAGCAACAGTTGGAGAATAAATATATAAAACACAAGATTAAGATTCAGAATACTCCCCCTCGAATCATGAGTAAGGTCTAAGAAGACATGTTCAACATTCCAAGTTTGCTGATTAGAAACTGGAACCTCTTTTCATCCAACGGCTTGGTGAAAAGGTCAGCTAACTGGAAATCAGTTTGAACAAAGTGCATTTCGATATCACCTTTTTCTACATGATTTTTGATGAAGTGATAGCATACATCTATTTGCTTGGTATTTGAATGCTGAACCGGGTTAGCGATTATGGCGATTGCGCTCTTGGAATCACAATAAATAGGAATGCGCTTGTAGTTGTATCCAAAGTCCCTTAACTGTGTCTTCATCCAGAGGACTTGTGAACAGCAGCTAGCAACAGCTACATATTCTGCCTCAGCAGTGGACGTTGAAACACAGTTTTGTTTCTTTGAGGCCCAACTTACAAGTTTGTCACCTATAAATTGACATGATCCAGAGGTGCTTTTCCGGTCCAACTTACATCCTGCATGGTCAGCATCTGTAAAGGTAGTTAGATCAAAACGAGAATCCTTTGGAGAATTATTAACGTCCATTTGATAAACTTTACCTCTGCTGAAGACAATCGAGCAACTCTCAAGTCTCTAGTACCTGTCGTCTTCCTAGCACCATCTACTTCGGGAGCTCCAATAATACCAATCATAGATGAAACTCCAAAAACTATTGGGGCTCTGGAAGAAAATGAAGACGAACATCTGATAGACTTCTCTACATCAGAAGATACATTCCCATCACCAGAAAGACCAATTTATATGATGAGAGATGCTTTTGAATCAGAGTATGAAAGAGCAGAACCAGAATCTGAAAAAGAAGAAAAATCAGATTCTGGAAAAGAAGAAGAAGCTGCTGAAGAACAGATTGAAGTAGTTGATGTTGAAGAGTATGTATTCAAGAAAGCTCAACCACATCATACTTCAACAACAACAGAGTTGAGAGAATCACCAGAGATAGATGGCTACATCTCTGAACGTACTACAGAAGATCAGTCACAGGCCAAGGAACCAGAGACCATGGTTATTGATGAACAGGCTCCTCCATAGAATCCTGTTCAGAAGGTAAGCATTGGTTTATCAGCCAAAGTTTTTACTCAACCTCCTACATTCCTAGCATCCAATCCCGAAGCCTCCATAGAAGATCACTTCAGATACATCTACTGTGAATTCATTCTGACAGATACTCTAGTCATTCCTTTGAATCCAAGGATCAGAGAGAACATGCCTGACTAAGAGCGGAGATTCATCAGAGATAAAATCACACCAAGAGCAAAGGTCCTCTCTGATGATCTAATCATCAAAATCAACAAAATATCTGAGAAGACTTTTGCATTCAACAAGATCATCTATAGGCACTATGTGGTAACACGCTCTTATCAGAAGATTTACGAGTTCAATGATAATGATCTCGTAAATCTTAATCCATATGATCTACCTCATTTATATGCCTATTGCTCTGCTAGATATGATCATGGAAGAAGGGAAATCAGAATGGGCATGGTTGAAGTCAGACGGGCAATGGAGGCCTATGTCAAACATAGAGCGAAATGTGACTTCCAGATTGCACTGAACCTGGGAGAAGAAAAGCTGCAAGTGACTGAACCTGTGGAATCAATCGATAATCTTGACAAACAGAAGACTGGATCAATCATAGCAGAACTTCTGGGTTTCGTTTACAGAGTCAATCAAGTAAAGAAAATCTTTCTAGCTTTAGCAGTTTCAAAGTACTCTGATGAAACCTTTAGAGGAATACAGAAAGTTATCCATCTGAAGAAAGAACGACACATAGCAGATCTACTGGCGAAACTAGACTTAGAGATTGGCTCGCTGATTAACTTCAGAGAGCTTATCATGAAGTTTCATGGAATCTGTTCTGGTGACAAATGTTAGTTTAGTTTCTTTAGTTTTGAATGTTACTTTCTCTGTATTGAATTTCCAAATGTTTGAGAAGTAATATTTAAGAGGATGATTTTCTCCTCTATGCTTTCTAGTTTAAATTTTATGTTCTCTGCTACTCTTACATTTTTTATTTTCAACACTTAGGGGGAGATTGTTAGCCCCAAATCTCAATTTGTAAAAGTGTTGAAAATATCCAAGTCCTACTTTAGAGGACTTCCAGAGACAGGCTTCAAAGGACGAGACTGCCTCTGAAGCACATTCCAGCGATAGGGACTTCTCAGCAGAAGACATCAAAGATGGCTTCATCAGAGGCTCTGAAGACTTCCTCAGAGCTCTGAAGGTGTTCTCTCTGAAGATCAAGATCAAGATACATTAAACTTAACAGATGACACGTCACTTAGTGATAAGATTTACTTTCTAGAGTAGGTCACTATTCAAGCATGCTTCTATTGTCAGAATAGTACACTATTTACTTTATGGTCCTATAAATAGGACCATCACTCCTTTGACAAAAGTGTGCTTTTTGATATCTTGTATTCGGAGAAACAACTGAATATATCTCACGAAGATCTTGTTCTTTCTACTTGCTTTTTATATGAACTGTGATATTTGAATCTGATTTTGATATTAAACTATATTGCTTCCGCTGTTAATACTCTTGTTGTTTATATCATTATTATTGTAAGATTAAATCTGGGATCCAACAATAAATAACCTCATATTTGTAATTGTAGTATGTAATAGTGTCAAAATGTAGTCGTTCATGTTTGAGATAGTTTCTAGAGAGAAAAACTTCTTTTTCTCTCTAGATTGTTTGTAATACAATATGTGAATAAATACATGATTTCCTTCCCAGTTCATCTCTTGTCTATCAATCTACATTGATTATGTTGTAATATGGGCCTAGCAAGTGGTATCAGAGTAAAAGCGAAAATCAATTTCGATACGATCATCGTTTTTACAACATTTTTCAATGAGTATAGTAACTTTCGGTGATGCAAATTTCAAATTCTGATATTTGGAGCTCAATTGGATGATCTTTGATGCTAGATTGGTTCGATGATCATTGCTGAATCAATTGGAATCAATCACCATGGTTAATTTCAACAAAATTTGAAGATTTGGTCGAATTTTTGAGATTTTTGGTTCGAAAAATGAAACTCACTGTATTGAGATCGAATTATGATTTTTGGTCGTTTTTAGACAAGATCATCAACAACAAACTTACTCAGAATCATTTATCAATTATGCTCACCAAGTTTCATCTCAAAATTCCAAGCATTGTAAAACTTATGATGCTTTTTCAGTTTCAGAGGCCGTCTGACGCAAGATCTGTAGGTGACGCAAGTTCATCAAGGTCGACGCAGGTTTTGGATCTATCGTAAATTTCAGATTTTTTCTAAGGGAGCTTGACGCAAGTCGCTAGTTGCGTCAAGTAGAGTTATCGTATGAAGTCTCTTGTGTCAAGTGATAGTTATCGCAAATAATGGGTTGCGTCAATTAAGTTGTTGGGTCAAGGCCTTTGCATCAAGTTAACTTCTTGGATGATGGTTCTTGAGACAAACATGGTTGACGCATGAAGCGACTTGCGTCAAGTGAAGTTGACGCATGTAGTTGTGTGCGTTAAGTATACTTCTCGGCTCTTGCCACTTGCGTCAAGTGAATTTCATTGTTCAATTATTTGCGACAAGTGGGTCTGCGACAAGTTGAGCTTGTTTGGTCTGTGTCAAGTCACTGTACACGCTCAATTTTGCGAGAAGTTTGCTCAATATGTGACATCATTCCTATCTTCAGTTTGTCAGATATTTCTTAGCAATTGACCAAGATTCACATAGCTCAAGTTCGTTAAGATTTTTGGATATTGGGTGTTTGGATTCAATCTTTGATTGGATTGTATTTGACGTTTGAGTATCTGCAATCATTATTCTGGAGTTTTCTTGACGATGCTAGACCTTTGAGTGCTCTTAATCATTTTTCTAACCTTATCATTCAGAATTGTGAGTGCTTGCAATTGTTGTTATGGTGCTTTGGTTCTGATACAGACTTTTGAGTACTTATAATCATTCAACTAATTTGTGAAGATTGGAGTTCTTGTTTCATTATTCATTATTTTGGAAATGAGCATATTTCTTCAGTTGTTGAATAATATTATTGGGTATTTCTTCTAACCCTTGCCAAGTAGTGTTTGCTACAAGTTGTTTCCTCCAACGAGCTGATTAGAATAAGTTATTGTGCTGAATTCCTATTCAACTCGT
The DNA here is from genome assembly GCA_954870635.1 of Arctium minus. Lineage (NCBI taxonomy): Eukaryota > Viridiplantae > Streptophyta > Magnoliopsida > Asterales > Asteraceae > Arctium > Arctium minus. The sequence continues at coordinate 60,180,207 of OX941081.1, read as the reverse complement.
GATTCAAAGACATGTTCTTTGTTATAACTGAAGATGCACTGTTGTTTGCCACGCAAACTCGCACATTTATTTCTTGTGGGCGTAACGAATGTGTTGAGTTTCTAAATATAATGTTGTTTTTAGTGCACTCTATCGGGGTTATTGCTCATTGAATCTGGTTTTAAAGTTGAAACTTTGAAGGATAAGAGCTTTATTCAAGGGGGAGTCTGAGTCGTCCTGAAGATGTGCAACACTAAAGTTTTTCAAAGAAATCAAGGGGAAAAGAGCTGGAGCTAAAGAAGATGATTCCTTACAAAACTTTAGGAGGAGAATGTTAGGACATAAAATGTCTATTATATGAAAGTTTTGTAAAGGCTTTTAATATTGTATTGGGCTTTGTCATTAGCATTTTGGGCTTGTGCTTAGTGTTGTACAAGGGATGTTGTAGGAGGTATAAATAACCTCATGTTTGTAATTGTAGTATGTAAGCGTGCCACAATATAGTCATTCATGTTTGAGAGAGTTTCTTTAGAGAGAAACTTCTTTCTCTCTCTAGATTGTTTGTAATACAATTTGTGAATAATAACATACATGATTTCCCTCCATATTCATCTCTTGTCTATCAATCTACATTGATTATGTTGTAATCTGGGCCTATCAAGTGGTATCATAGCAGAAGCGAAAATCAATTTCGATACGATCATCGTTTTTACAACATTTGTCAATGTGTATAGTGACTTTCGGTGATGCAGATTTGAAATTCTATGATTTGAAGCTCAATTGGATGTTTTTTGATGCCTGATTGGTTCGATGATCTCTGTTGAATCAATTGGAATCAATCACCATGGTTAATTTCAACAAATTTTGAAGATTTGGTCGAATTTTTGAGATTTTTGGTTCGAAATAATCAATGAGAGAGTTTTTAGAGAGAGAAACTTCTTTCTCTCTCTAGATTATTTGTAGTACAATATGTGAATAAATACAATCATGATTTCCCTCCCAATTCATCTCTTGTCTATCAATCTACATTGATTATGTTGTAATCTGTGATAACCTCAAAGAGTCCATTCTGCAATAAGGAGTTATTGCATCAACTTCTCTTTTGTCAATTGTGTTAACTCCAAGCATAACACTTTTAACACGTATTTGCCAAAATCTTTGATATGGTATGTACACTTGATCCTTCTCCTAGTATGCTTTGATGTCTTCCCAAAACAAAGAAGCATAGTCACAATGTTTCTTCTTTGCAATCCCTTAAAAAAATGGTTAAAACTTTGTTGTTATCCTAATCATGACCTCCTACTTTGCCAGTGAGACACCTATTTACTACTGAGAACAGATGGTACCATACATGAAGTAAGCATTTTCTTTTAAAGGAACTTAGTAGAGTTAGAGGACCATTGTATCCAATTGCCAATATATCCTTAATAAGTATGTGAGAAGTTGGTTCCTCATCAAAGTCATCCTTGCCACTAATTTCATCCTCGTCTGGCAGACATAACATCTCTTTGAAAGTTGACAAATTGATAGAAAATGGGACTCAATTAACTTGAGAATTCAGTTCTCATTCTTCATGATCAAAAGTGAGATTTTGCCACCACTATTGAAGATACTACATAGGAACTATTGGTTGCTTGGTAAAGATCCTCTTCAATAGATGATTTTTGAGTAACCCACTAATGATTTGCTGATATGGATTGAACTTATTGGAAATGAGGGCAAATACATAGTTGTTTTCTTTCATTTGAACATATGCATTTGTTGGGATATCAGGTTGAGCAAAAGTATTGACAAATGAAGCTTTTGTCATAGCAACACTTCGAACTTTTTGAATTTCATTTTGATTCTGATTTTGTTCATGAGATCTCCCTGAAATTCATGTAGTTCCTCATTCACAGCTTGCACTTCAGTATTCTCATGTAGAATTTGTTGTTCACCTTCAGCATCATCATTTGGAACATCTTCAACATCATTCTCAACATCGAGTGCAATCTCAATGATCGTTTCAATTTTAGCAATAGTTCCTGGTTCATTGGGGATAACAACATGAATCTCAATAGCGATTGGAATCTCAATATTTTCAGGCTCAATAGGTTTTGTAACTTCATCATCTGAATCTGATGAAGAAAAGATACAAATTTGTGTAGTCTGAAGAGCAGATTGTTCAGCCTTAGTTTGAGCATGTGAGTTGGATTGAGCCATGTTGAATCAAAGAAAGTTTCAGATGCAAATAAAGTTTCACACAGAGTATTCGCTAAACCTAGTGTTCAAAAAATTTGAAAGTTAAATGATAAGAACAATTTATCGGTTAATCATCTGACACAAATAATACGAATCAATTTTGTAGAGTGGCACATGTCTCTAAAGCAAGTTGATACACATTGATTATTCAATGCATGAACACTCATTTTCTCTCTTATAGGATAGTTTATTTTACTTTTCTGTCCCAATCTTGAGTCAATTTTTATCTTATTTTCCACTTTTTGTGTCATGAAGCTAAAACTTGTGATGTTTGTTAGGATCCAAGCGCTTACCACTACGCCAAAAGCAATTGCTGATGGAGATGGTGTAACTTATTCCCATATAGCGTAGCAGCCAGCGCCACGTTTCAATTTAGGAAGATGCTGGTCAATGACCCAACAATCCCCCCCAATCATTTCCAGCACTAACAAGATCTTCGCTAGAAGTCAATGGCTGCACAACATGTCTTTGGCATTAAAATGCACTCCATGGGATTTGAACCCGTGACCTGCTCTAATACCACATGTTAGGATCCAAGCGCTTACCACTTTGCCAAAATCAATTACTGATGGAAAAGGCGCAACTTATTCCCATATAACGTAGCAGCTAGCATCACGTTTCGATTTAGGAAGATGCTGGTCAATGACCTAACAATGTTACATGTTTTATTACAATATTAGGCTAATTTCTATTTTTGGGGCATAATGACAACACTTGCAGCATTTCCACAACATTGATTTGAGGGTTTACATGGTGTCTTTTCGGAGGGCTTAATTCTTTCAACCACGAATCTGCTGTGGAGTTAGACTTTTGGTAGCTTGGAAATCAAGATTTGATGACTTTTTGATGACAATTAGTTGTGGTACTTGATGTTATAAATGGGATAAAATAGTTAGATTTTATTGTACTTTATGTTGACTTTTGAAACTTTGGCCCTAAGCAACTCTTAATTTTCTTTTTGCTCCCCTCTAAGTTGTTGTATAAATAGAGGTGGTTGGTTTAAGTTTTAGGGAAGATCAATTCAGTTCTTAACTGATTGTTAATGTTCTTCGTTACTTTCCTTGCTCTAATATAATTCTCGTATTTTCTTACATCTTGTTCTTTATTGCTTTCTTGCATTTTCATTCTTTACTTTTATTGTATTTACATTCCATAATTTAATTCTTGTCATTAACATTCCGTCATTTACTTTATGCATTTAATTTATGTTATTTACATTCTGTAATGAGTAGCTAATTCGCTTAGCTTGGGTGTGAGACAAAGGGGAGATTTTAAACCGATGCAAAGTGGACATCATTTCTCAATAATGATGTTCCACGATTTCATTTTATGTTTTATAAATCTAAGACACTTCCAGACGAGTTGATCACTTTGAAAAGTGTCAAAGTGTCATGGTCTCAGGAATGAGCCATTTGAATGCACTTCAATTTGAATGATATGGGAAGTAGACTTGGAAGACTTGCTAACAAAGGAATTTGTTATCTATATTTTTCAAACTGATTAATTCTCGACGGGTTGGTCACTTGTTAAAATGTAGTGGATCATGAATGAGCCACTTAGAACACATCCACTTGAAGGCATTTGTTTATCCATATATTTTGAGGACACAATTTGACAGTAACACTGGTCCTGATACTGCCTAGGAATATGCTGGTTGAAAGCTAAAGAATAGTGCAATGGTGGATATCTGCAAGGATACTCCTCAAAATAGATGGTGAAATTAGTTATTGATAGGCACATGCCGTAGCATTCCTACATCATTGGTCAACTGGAATTTGTGTTTTTTTCTCACCAAAAGTCTTACACCCTTGTTTTTCTTATATTCCGTTATTTCCATTAACACCAAATCAAAAGAAATTCTTCAAATTCGCCATCTGAAATCATTTCTTTTTTCTATTTTTAATACACTTTTACTCCAATCTCCGTGGACGATACTTGGTTCTTACCGTTTTATTACTTGAGATATGATATTGAGCCATATTGTATACTTGCTTTTGGTTCTGATTATCACATGTCTAGAGGTGTGTAAAAAACACTATCACAAGCTTAAATGATTATTAACCTACTAAGCATGCTTCTAACGGGAGTATTACTACCGAAGGATTTTAATTTGTTAGACGTGGTAATAACTAATTCAAGAAAATATGACATGTGTCATTAGATGACTAGATAGTTACACTGAACTATTAATCCATAAGAGAAAATACACAAGTAAAATCTCTAGATGTACCATGTCATAATTCAGGATATTAAGAGTCAGAGTTACACATCTTTGAGTCCAGACTTTTTGTTCCTATGATGTTACACTGAATCATGAAAAATGTTTAAAATCCAATTTCTGAAATTCATAAAACATTTTTGGATTAAAGAAGTGGTTTGAACATTTAAATCAAATATGTTTATCAACTTAGAAGTTCTCCTTCTAAGTGATTGAAAGTTCAGATATCATACCTTCATATATGATGATATTTAGATATTGACCGTAGTCATACTTACAGTCAAAGTTAACATTATCAGACTTAGCTCCCCCTCAGATCAAGCTTGACTTAACAAAGTTAACATAATAGAACACATAGGATCCATTGATAAAATTATTTAAGAACTCCTCCTTGACCAAAACATTTAATTCATAAGATAAATTAAACCAGATGATCAAAGTATGCTTTCCAGATTTAGAGTTTAAGGAATGTGCTACTAATCTTGAGTCAGAGTTGTGATACATCTCTGAACAAGCTGGATTAGACTTCAGAAATATGTAATAACTTTAATCTGAACCAAGAAAGTCGGAGATTAAAAAAATGAATAATCATTAACTCTTAATAGTACATCCAAAGTTCAGATCAACTCTAAAACAACTAATCAGAGTTCAGATCTAAAACTCTGAGATAAGTAATCAGAGTTTGATACAGATTTTTTTATTTTTTTGTTTTATGAGATATGTAAGCCGGACTTAACATCTTTATGAAGATTAATTAAACAAATTTAGCATACCCAACTTGCTAATCTAGAAATTTGAATCTTTTTTCATCCAAAGGTTTACTAAAGAGATCAACAAGTTGATATTATGTTTGTATAAATTACATTTCAAGTGTTCCTTTCTCAACATAATCTTTAATGAAATGATATCTGATATGAATATGCTTTGTCTTTGAGTGTTATACAAGATTTGTGGTAATTCCAATTGTACTCTTAGAAATCACAGTAAATGGGTACTTTATTAAATATATAGCCATAATCTCTAAGATGTGTATTCAAACAGATTACCTGTGAACAACAACTTGCAGCTGCAACATATTCTGTCTCAACTGTAGAAGTTGAAAGAGAGTTCTGTTTCTTTGAAATCCAACTAACCAATTTGTCAACCAAAAAACTGACAACTACCTGAGGTGCTTTTTCTATCTAATTTACATCCTACATGATATGTATCAGTAAAAGTTGTTAGCTCAAAATCATAATTCTTTTGATACCAAGGGCCCAGATTTGGTGAGCCTTTGAGATATCTTAGGATTCACTTAACATCTGAAAGATGAGATTCCTTAGGATTAACTTGATATCTTGCACAAAAACATGTAGCAAACACTATGTCAGCCTACTAGTAGTTAAGTATAAAAGTGAACCAATCATGCCTCTGAACGTATTTCGATCAACAAATTTACCATTGAAATCTGCATCAAGTTTAATTCCATTGGCCATTAGTTTCTTTGTTGAAGAACAATCAGACATATTGAACTTTTTTAAAGTTTCTTTAACATACTTAACTTGGTTAATGAATACGCCTTTAGGAGATTGATTTACTTGAAGTCCAAGAAAGAAAGTCAATTATCCCATCATACTCATTTCAAACTTGGTTTTCATTATCTTTTCAAAGTTCTTAAATTATTTAGGATTAGTACACCAAAAATAATACCATCCACATAAATTTGAATCAAAATTAGATCCTTACCTTGCTTTTTTAGAAATATAGTTGTATCAATAGTAGCTTTCTTAAATTCAGATGTGATAAGATAGTCAATCAAAGTATCATACCATGCTCTAGTAGCCTGTTTCAATCCATACAAAGCTTTGTCCAAAACATATACATGCTCTGGATAGTTAGGATCTTCAAAGCCTTTAGGTTGACTAACACAGACTTCTTCATGTAGCTTACCATACAAGAATGAAGACTTTGAATCAATTTGATAAACTTTGAAGTTCTTGTGTGTCGCATAAGCAAGAAATATCCTAATGGCTTCAATCCTAGCAACTGGAGCAAAGGTTTCATCATGGTCTATGTCCTCTTATTGACAATAACCTTTAGATACAAATCTGGCATTGTTTTTAATAACTATCACAGTTTCATCCTTCTTATTTCTGAAGACCTACTTTGTTTCAATCAAGGTCCTAAATAACGTGAGGCACGACATTGCAGAGAGGTCAAGCCCCAAGCTTAACGAGTTATAGCGAGACCATGACGCTTTTCAAGGCATCCCTTAAAACGGCATATGTGTGTATATATACACATACACACTTGTGTGTTAGTGTTTTGCATAATACCATAGCACACATTAAATTCATATAAAGTAATATAACAGAAAAAGGAAGAAGATCATGATACCAAATATATAGAGCTTATAGAAAATGAAATCAAGATTAAATCTCTAGAATCTCTACTCACTACTTTCTTCAATTTTCAAAGAATTCGTGTTTGACTCTTCTTGTATGGGAATGAGAGTAAGTATTTACCTATTCAAGGTTTTTACTTTTAAATCTCCTTTTTATGTTTATTTAAGTCTCAGGTCCCCTAAACAATTATCATTTATTCCTCGATTTATATATTAAACTTAACCCCGCAACTTACAAAATAATGCGCGGTAACGCGCTATAATGTGCCATAACGCGTTACAATGAAGCCAAGCTTTAGAGTGGTGCCACAAGGGTAAAAATGGTGGCGAACCCAAGCCTTGAAGCCATAACGTGCCATAATGAGGCTATAACGAGTTATTTTGAATAGTGGTTCCAATAACATATTTACCTTTTGGTCTTGTAACTAGCTTCCAAACTTTGTTTCTCTCAAATTGAAAAAGTTCATCTTGTATGGAAATAATCCAATTAGATCTTGCAATGCCTTAGATGGATTCTTAGGCTCTATTGAATTGAGAAAGTTAACAAACATACATTCATTGACTATTGCAAATCTTGTTTTCACACCACAAGATGGATCACCTATAATTTGATGTAAGGGTGATCTTTTGTCAATTTGTATGTGTTGGTAAAGGTTGAGTTTCACTTTGATTATTTTGAACATCTTTTTCATTTAAAATAACATGAATATCTGATTGTTCCTCATGTTGCTCCCCCTCTACAGATTGCATTTCTGAAATAGATAAACCTGAAACAAGGATTAGTAATATGAATAGTAGAGCCAGAGTTTTGACGTGTATGATTCAAAATCTGATCAGCTTGCTTAGAGATATTATCACTTTGTGAAACTGATGAAGAATCAATAATAACTTCAGCTAGTCCAGATAAATTTGTGCATTTGGTTCTAGTTAATATGAAGTAGGAACAATGGCTTCTCTAGATTAACTTGAATTTTCATAATCTATAACAATGTCTAGGGAATCATTAAACAAATTCTGAAATAATAAATTGAGTTTTGAATTACTTGAATTTGAAAAAGTAAATTCAGAAGTCTTAGTCTGATTAATTGTAGGTTCTGCACTATTTTGTACATAAACTATAATTTATGGCTTGAGTCTTGAACAACATTATCCATAAGTATAAACAACTTTTTCATCAAATGTTACATTGATGCTTTCAAGAATAATCTTTGTTTTCTTGATTTTAGATGTAGTTGAATAACCAACAAATATTCCCTCATCTACCTTTTTATTAAATTTTCCAAGATTATCTCTATCATTTAGCATGAAGCACCTACAACCAAATACATAAAAAAAATTATACTAGCCTTTGTCTGATTAATAATCTCATAAGAAGTTTTATTCAGCCTCTTATTGATTACGGTCATGTTTTGAGTAAAAAATGCAGTAGAAATGGCTTCAGCCCACAAGAACATAGGCAAGCCTTAATATGCTAGCAATATCCTAGCAACTTCAACCAGTGTTTCGTATCTTCTTTCAACTACTCCATTTTTTTGAGGAGTTCTGACAGTTGAGAAATTATGTGAGATTCCAACAGATGTAAGATAACTCTATAGGGTCTTATTCTTAAATTTTGTGTCACCCATTAATTTCTAAATTGGTAGTTGAAGAAACACTTATATCCTTTTATAAAAGCAAAAATGATCTCTGAAGCATCAGACTTAGACCTTAGAAATTCCACCCATGTGTATCTTGAATTATCATCAACCATAACCAAGATATACTTCTTGCCATTAATACTTTGAACTCTTATTGGCCCACATAAATCCATATGAATGAGTTTCATAGGATATTTGTAGGAGGATTCCATCTTGGCTTTATGAGAACCTTTCTTTATCTTTCCTATTTTACATGTTGAGCATAATGAATCCTTCTTAAATCTCATGATAAGTAAACCTTGACAAGATTATTGTTTACTAATATTTTGTTGGCTTTGAAATTCATATGTGATAACTTCTTGTGCCATAACCAACTATCCTTTTTGGAAGCCTTTGAAATAAGACAAATTTCAGCCTTTAGAGCATCCAAAGTTGGAAAATGTATAGAATACAAGTTACCTTTTCTTTTAGCACTAAGAACTTCATTACCATCTTTATCATGTATAGAACATTTAGATATGTGAAATTTTACATGAAATCCTTTGTCAAAAAAATTGTCTTATGCTGAAAAGATTGTGCTCTAAGCCCTCAATGTCACACGGGTCCGTTACTTTCTAAACATCTTCATAAATATCAATCCTGATTAACAAAATACTAATAATCATTACAAAGGAAGTCTTATATATACTCAAGTCTTTTACACGAACTACATCTCCATCTTTCCTTTTTTGCTATCCATCTTGACTGAACCTGAGGTACATACTACTGTTAGCCTTATGCCCGGTGGAATCATGGTTTTCATGCTAAACAACTTACAACACTTTTCATTAAACACATGACATCTATGATGCCTACAAGCTTTCATAAATTATGAAATCTAAACATATGCATAGAATAATGCATAAAATCGTAACACCTTTCTCTTCACAAAATATTGTGCATATTCTGCTAATTTGCACAAATGCAACATAAAATCTTCACAATGAGATCTCAATTTGAGTCGGCATGGTGTGGGTCATCCTTACTCAACCGGATCCACCAAGTACAGTGACCGTAGTAGTACCGGTAATCCATCAAAACCAAGGCACCCTCGCGATACATGTATTGGTTATTTGCATCTTCACGGTGCCTCGCATATTTATATCGGCGTCCCGATATTTGACCACACACACGTCGCCAAAATATTTTTAAGCTTAACCTCGAAATATACATACATATTTTGCATGCTTTAACTAAAACACATAATATGTAAAATCTCGAAGCACAAGAAATAGAGGTTTTAGCAACGACGTTTGTCGTTGCTAAAAGTCAATTTAACATCAAAAACAGTTTATAGAGACGACATGTCGTCTCAATAGCCTCTTGCTGAAACATTTTGTTGCTAAAGGCCCGTCGCTGAAACTCATTTTTCTATGCTCTAAAATAATATATATTTACTTATGTATGTACCCCATTTTGAAAATCATCCGATACTAACCTTCATTTCATGTTTACCGAGTTTGCTGAAATTAGAAATTGAATTCAACGTTAGCTTGTTTCTCTCGAGTTGTTTAAAAACCCACGTTCGGTATTTCATTTTGATGAACAAAACACTAAGTTCGCATATTATTTCCTTTCCCCAAAACCTTAAGAAAAATAAACTCTTTCTCTAATGTATCTCTTTCACGAAGCACTCTCTCCTATTCTCCCAACTCTCACTTTTGCTTTTCAAGAATTTTTGTGCATGAAATATGAAATATGAAATTTGCATATATATATATATATATATATATATATATATATATATATATATATGTGTGTGCATGAAAATGGTGGTGGACATTGATCTCAATAAAACTTAGTGGCATGCAAAGGCATAACATGAGATTACATATCTCATTTTATTACCACTTAGTTACACAAGTATATATATATATATATAGGGGCAGGTTCAAACGAGAAGCTAAACATTTTGCGAGAAAGCGAGAAGTGTTTAATCATATATGATACACAAGCTTAATCATATATGATTAAACACATGTTATATTAGCAATACATAGACGTTTAATCATACATCATTAAACACACCTACAAGCCAAGCCGTGTAATCATATATGATTAAACACTTCTCGCCTTCTCGCAAAATGTTTAACTTCTCGCATGATCCTCCCTCTCTCTCTCTATATATATATATATACATATATATATATATATATACATATATATATATATATAGTCTAGTTCAAACGAGAACAATACCTATTTAAAAAAACACGAGAACTTACAAAATCATTAGTGATTTTACATTAACACACGAAAAAAGGACTTTGGCCGCGGCTTCACGTTCGCATGACTTTTTTGCACGTTAATATAAAATCACTAATGATTTTGTTACTTCTCGTGTTCTTTTAAATAGTTACAGTTCTCGTTTGATCCTCCCTCTATATATATATTAGCTAATATTTTTAATAAATATTTAATTAACATTTTACCAATTATGCCAAGTCCAAAGATTGGTTCTTTATACATCTAAAAAACTTAGCAATCTTCATTAGGTTTAATTTCAATCCTTGATCATCTTTAAAAAACTCATGCTTACCTTATATCCTTGCATGCATATTCATAATTATTTTTTGACTTTACATGTAATTTCATGCTTATCGATTAGGATCATCAAGCTCAAGACTCAAATCATAACTTATATGCCCTTTGTTGATAGTTTCTAAGACAAATTGCATATAAAGGTAACGTACTTTAGTTTCATTCCTATTTTGGGTAATGTATTTTAAAAAATTTCGTTTTGGATAATTTATTTGAAAGTCCAAACTTTTAAGTACCTATTTTACCTAATGACATGGAAATGCTGACTAGGATTAGGTTTTTTTTGACATGACATTTTTTATTTAATTTTTAAACGTCAACTTAGAAAATAAATACCACGACACTACAAGAAATTTTATTTAGTGACAAAAAAAATTTGGTCACTAACAATATAAAATTGGTCACTCATACATTTTAGTGACCAAAATTTGGGTGGTCACTTTTCGTCACTAAAGGTCCGTCACTGATTTGCGTTAGTGACCAAATACAAAAATGGTCATTAATTAGTGACAAAAATAGAGTGGTCACTGTGTTTGTAACGACTAATTTGGTCACTAAATATCGTCACTAAATGGAGAAAGTCGTCACTAAATGGAGAAAGTCGTCACTAAATGGATTAAATTAGTGACCAAATTAGTGACCACTACAAAATAGGTCACTAATTGAGTTCAAGATAACGGCTCCGTTAAAGTCCGTTAGCATCCATTAGTGACCAAATATGTGGTCACTAGTGTTAATATTTGTTAGTGACAAAAGAAAGTGGTCACTAATTATAAAATGTGAAAGAAAAAAAAATTGTCACTAATTTCTACTATAATTGTTATTGCATTAAAAATAAAACCTAATGATTTATAACAATGATTAAAATAGATGCAGTAAATAGGATTATCATAATAAAGTTACACATTAAGCTTACAGGAAAAGGTTTCGGCAGTTTCTGAAGCTGGTCCTACAGAGGTTTGACATGAGTGCTATAGACATGAGCATCACCAAGAACATAAACAAAATCATCAGGAACAAGATCTGTCCATGAGCACAGGTAAATCTTTTCATATCCTAATATGAAAACTTCATTTGTTGTTCTCCAAAATCCGAGCGTGAAACATAAGGTCCTGCCAAAATCAATTCATGCAGACGTAAGTTAAAAACAAGCATCCTTCTGGTTCAATGGCATCAATACACTACAATAAAATCGGGTTTTACAGGACACCAAAAATGTTTAGAAGTCCTAATAGATTGTTTTATGGGAGTTTAAGTTAATAGGGTCAAACAATTGTGTCATATGTCAAGGTGTTACAATAGGATGTTAGAACATATTTGGGCATCCTAACAAGTTTTTTATGACACTTTTGAAATTTCAACGGTGTCCCATTAACTTTTTAATAGGACACTTTCGAAAAATGTTTTACGAATACATCTTTTTTTGAAGGACAGACATTTTTTCAAATAAAGTCGTATAAAGACTAATAGGACACTTCATTTCAAAATTTTCATAAAAACTTGTTTGAATCCTCGAAGGCGTCATGTCAACTTATTGCAACACATTTACATAAGCACAATTGTTTGGTTTTATAAACTTAAAAAGTTCTATAAAGCAGACTATTAGAACATTTTTAAACATTTTTGACATCCTTAAAGCCGAATTTGTAGTAGTGATACCAATCTTTACCCTAGCATAACATGACAAGAGAAAACATAACCATGTAGGTACTAGAAGCTAACCCTCGATATGAATCTCATGACTGAGCCGTAAAATTAAAGTACAAACCTGCGGTGATAGCTGCAGAAGCTCATTTGGTTGTGTGTGCATCCATCCCAACGGTTCCAGATCACTAAGGAAGTCATGTTCAGGGAGGGCTGATGGGAGATGCACTTGTTGATGGGTTCCCCATTGTGGCGGCATGGCAATGCAGCGAATTTCTTTCACTTGAGGATTATAGGGAGGACTTACACCATACAAGTACCCAGAAATCTGAGTTCTCAAGTCTGCAATGCATATGAATTTCTTCAAAATATTCTTTGGCATGATGTATGTATATCCCGTTTCCGGCATAGAATTTCAAACCAATGCAGCAGATATAAGACATATGTAATTTAAGTAACACTACTTAACAGATAGAGATAGAAGTAAAATTACCTTTATGTCCTCTGAGTTTACATATATATGATTCACACAGAGATAAAGGTTTGTAGCTGATATTGCTCTCACACGCCAATCTGTCTTGGAACCGAATGCAGCTTGTTCACAAGGACTTGTGGTGGTAACAATAAGTTCATCACCATGAATGTTTGTTGTTCTGGTAGTTACCGCCGTCAATTGGCTAGCTTCTTTTGCCTACAGGATAAAGATCAAATGAGACCACTTAAAAAATAAAAACTGAAAATCAATTTACATTTTTCTTTTCTACCCTAGAGGATCAATATATCGATTAGCAAGTGTGACAATAATCAAGTTAAATATGAAAAGATTATTCCATGGCAGCTTATAAATAAAAAATTGAAGAGATTCTGGAATTTAGGGTAGTACTATAGAGAGAGTGGAAAATATGATCAAGGCAAGAAAACTCGTCAAATAAAATATAGATATCACGAATGAACAGAAAAAATAAGTTAGGGAACCAAGTTAAAAAATACGATTCAAGATAGCAACAGTTTTAGCAAGTACCTGTTTCCCTATCTCAGCAATTTGTTACCGCTGCTGAGAAGGTGGAGTAATTTCGGCACCAAGTATAATATCACGTATCTCAGATTGTGTCAGTGCTGAAGTATTAACATTATTCTTCTTTGCATAATCAGACAATATGAGGTCCCTTAGAGCAACTTCAACCTGCACCAAATGAGATAATATTAGTTCTAGTACAAATTATTCGGCTACCATGACTTAGATTTCTATATAAATTCTAATGGGTAGATTCAAGCATTTACCTTCACCTATTGATCATCAGAAAGTGAAGGTGAGATGTGATGGGGCTCCGTGACAATTGTATTATCAGGCTTGAGCAACATCTTTGCCTTCTCATTGTTCACATGTAGAGCACGCAGTATCAAAATAAGCCTAGAGAATGTTGTGTACGACAATATGCTCTTCAACCAATCATCATATATATTGAACAAAACCATTTGCAGTTTTGATGCCTTCAGAATCAAATCACCAAATTTCTCGATTTTCAGACATGCCTGGAAAGGAAGCTGCAACTCACTTCCTTTTATGACGATATTGGGAAAATCAAGCAAGTGGACTTCAAGAGGATCCAACATGCCTTTACGAGTGCCGATGATCTGTTTTGGCTGTTCCTCAACAAGTAACGAACGAACAAGAGCAGCCACTTCTTCTCTTGTTTTCCACTTAGCCAATTGACCAAGATGCTTTTGCCCTGCCCACACACTTGTGTGAATTACCTGCAAATTACGTAATGAAACAAATGAATAAACAGACTAAAAGCATACCCAAAACTAAATGTGATGAAAAGAACAAACCTTCAGAAATAGTTGCCCTGTACGGGGATTAAATATGAAAATAGCACCATTAATTGGTTTTGTTGTAAGATTTCCTTCAAAAGTCTAGTGAATGGTCACACGGTACACATTTGTATCATCAACAAACCAAATTATCTGATTGCTGAAAATTTCTCCATAGTTCTGAGATGACAAGTATGGCTCAGTTGGCTCCGAAGAATACAACTGCAATCCTTTCCTTATGCGCTATCTTAGAACATATAAAGCTGGATTTGACTGCACAATAAAAAATCAAGTTGTCTAGCTTTAAATGTAAATCACATATAAACCTCAACAAGACAAAAATCAATATTCTAATACCACATAAACTAAAATCTCAAAATTAAGATAATATCCAATACCTTCATAATCTTATTCATAACCTGAGCAAGAAGTGGCTTTGACCCAGGGAACCAATTCCCGAAAGCCGAGTGCAAGTTGTACGCAAGATCTAATCCAATCATCACCCCTGCAATTATACATTGAAACAACTTAAGTCTATGCCTAAAATAACTACTCCCTCTTTCCCAAAATAAGTGTCCACATTTTCTATTTTCATTTGTCCCAAAATAAGTGGTCTACTTTCCAATTGTACGCTTATGAGATGCGAAGTTCATCACTTCCTTTTTTATTAAGGGTACATTTCTCAATTAGTTACTTAATAGGTGTAATAATTACACACCAAAAATTAGGTGCCTTTTTTCACTATGTACATATATTTCGGAACGGTGAGAGTACATTGGTTTGACAATTAACGGTTCAAGGTAAGAGAAGCTCAACAATCAAATGATGTACCTGTTGGTGATGGATAGATAGACAAGTTATCGGTGGTGTAGTCCATGAACTTGGCTCTAGTATAACGCTCGATATCATGAGAATCATAATCACCCCAACGAAGCTGAACGTCAATCCAGTACTTGTTACTTGCTTTCTGATCAAAGACATCCTTCGACTCAGCCACCAGGATGGGTTTTGACATGGGCCATCTATGCGCAGCAAATAAGAGAATGCCAGCACAACAGCAGTTCATTTTGTAACTCTTTCTTGGATGGATTGTTTCGTTCTGCAGTCTCAATCTCCAATGCATCCAACTCCTGATCCAATACCTGGCAGAGATCCATCACAACGCTCTCATGGACGTTCTGCCACAAGTGAGCACGAAAGATCTGAATAAGAGAGATCTTCAGGGTGGGAATCTTCTCGTGCATGAATATTCCAGTCAAATCCAGTTGCACTTGGAAACCAACATAAACGTTAGCTCGGTTAATGGTAGGCGACCACCAAAGTGTGAACCTACGATTTGGAATTTGATTCAGCCCTCATCTCTGAGCATTTGTCAGCTTCTTGTATTTCATGGACTCCTCAAAACCTAAAGCCTTCTCCCAAAAAAGATCCTCCCAAGTTGGAAAACTGTAAGACAACATTTTGGTAATGCAAAGTCAGAACAACAAAATTTTATCAAAAAATAAAAATGGCCATCCAAACTGAATAAGATAGCAAACTCATGTTAATGTCAACTAAAAGAATGAGTAAGAGTGAGCCATACTATGTTCCCTTGAATTATGTATGCTCCAAAATTCCTTCAACACCACCAAGTGCTTGGATAACGTGAGTTCGGTAATTATTCAAGTTCCACAATTCACCATCGTGTCTCTGGTGCGTCCACCAAAATGGATTTTGTTTCAAAACCTGATACTGTTTGAAATCTGTTCTCACCCTCCATCCTTTTCATATGCTAGTGTGTGTCGATACTTCTGGAACAAGGTATTGATTCTTGGTATTCCACGATCCCATGAGTCCTAACATAGAGTTTAGAGAACATCATTTAATATGCCTTCAATATAAAATGGTGAACATATATCAATATATGCTAATAATACTCACTTCCAAGTCTTCAAGTGTTAAACGCCTGTTTTGTGACTAAGCTTCCTGCCTCTTCATAGCATATTCTGCCCAAACACATAGAGCATAGTAACAGAAATTATCGGGCACTTACCTGCTAGGCATCTTTGAATTTAATCCAATTTTGATACGGGTCTGGATTTTGTTTTCACATTTGACCAACAGATCTAAAAGCTCCTGTGTATGCACGATTGCTTCACGGAAGTATGTCATTAGACCTGCAAGATAACAAAATATTGTGGCTGAGAATAGGTGCATGGTGTAGTTCTTCCTACTTACATGAGGAAAAGCATTGAGGAAAGAAAACAGAAGCTTTAACATACACATGTGCATACCGTCCAGATAAAGAGCCACCAGGTCCCTTTTTTGAGGTTTTCCCCTGAAGCTGACCATATATATATATATAATATATATATATATATATGATTCATCTCTTTATTGTCTATGCTCCAGTGAATCTACTTTCAGTTGTATTGACCCTTTAGGACTTTTAAAAGATTTGTTTTTTAGGCAGGAGGGAGGATAGATAGGCTAAATAATACACATGATGAAACATCAAATGCACCATGATTGGCTGAATGCTACAACTTCAAGTCCCTACAAGTTTTGTTAATTTGTTTGATTGTTGTTGCTTATTTTTAACTCGTTTTTCATTTTTCTAGCATTGCCTTTCTTTTTCAACTTGTACCACATGGATAGAAAAGTAGATCGGTGAGTTAATTGTAAACTCAAAGTTGCGGGTTACCAATAAATCTTAGTATACTACTATAATAATGACCCTAATTGCATAATATTCAACAAATTCATAGAAAAAATTGCTCAACGAGTTCGATTTTCGAAGAGTGCACAGTTCCAATTCCAATCCAAAACGAAAAAATTACATGATCTCAAGCACTAAGCCACTAATTATGTTATTCCTACAGTGTTCACCTAATCAATGTCTTTTTACCAAACACTCAATTAGGACAAATGAATTGTGTGGTTCAACAACGACACTAGCAAATGGAACACTACACTTGCCTTGATTGGAAGAACATTTCCGGATTCAAGTAGCGTTGAAGAACCCGACCCGACTCTGATCTACAAGGGGAAAGTGGTGGAGCAGAAATAAGGAATATCAATAGACTTGAGAATCGAATGAATCTGCTTTCTCTCGGTGTTTAATAGATGTTTTCTAGCAACGGACCTCACAGGACCACCGGCTCCGCCGTCGGTGCTAGGGTTAGGTTGTGCGAACTCGTCGGCCGGTATTCGACCTTGAGCTTTATCTTTGACGGAGATTCTATTGCCGGAAATCTCCTTAGGAATGGCTTGGATTGTATGGTACGACCTTGACGTCGTCTCCGCCGTCTTCATCAGTCGGGTGATAACAATCGGGTTAAGGCTAGGGTTTTAAATTGGGTGATCACGATCGGGTCATGGGTTATGTCGGACCAAGAAAGTACCCACTTGTTTTTAAAGAATTTTGCGAAATTGGCAATTTTAATCCCTAAAATTCTATTTATTATATTGATGCCTCGATTTTTGTACACAGTGACCACCTATTTTTTTGTCACTAGCCTTTCTAACTTAGTGACTACAATTTCTTGGTCACTAACCTTTTTAACTTAGTGACCTCTATTTTTTTGGTCACTAACCCTTTTAACTCACTACATTTATCTAAGTATTGAATATCATTTAGTGACTACTACTTTTTTGTTACTAACACTTTCAAATTAGTGACCACGTTTTTTTGGTAACTAACTTATCTAACTCAATTACAACAAATGAATCCCATTTAGTGACCACTATTTTTTGGTCACTAACACATTTAATTTAATGACTATTATTTTTTGTCACTAACCCTTTCAACTCTATGATTAATGAATATATCATTTAGTGACTACTTTTTGTTTGTCATTAACACTTTTAATTTAGTGACCACCTTTCTTGGTCATTAATCCTTTGAAAATAATGACTACTTATTTTTTTGTCAACTAAATTTTCTAATTTAGTGACCACTATTTTCTGGTCACTAATATTTTGAACTCAGTGACCATTTTTTACGTCACAAAACATATGGATTTATAATATTAGTGACGAAAAACATAGTCGTCACAGATATAGTCATTAAATTAGATCGATATTAATAATCTTATTTTAGCCATGAGAATTAGTGACCACTCTAGTGTCCAAATTTTAGTTTTGTCACTATATTCATATTAGCGACCAAATTTTAGTGACGACCTGAGTTATTGTCACTAAAGTTGCAATTAGTGAACAAAAAATAGGTGGTCACTAAAATTTTGGTCACTAACTAACGTTTTTCTTGTAGTGCGATCATCATTTAAAAAAATTATAAAATTTATTTTTTCTAATTACGCAAAAAAGTTCCATTTATTATTTTCTGAAAATTTTAAAATGGTTAAATTTTCTTAAAAACTAAGAAAATGAAATAAACGTAATTTATAAAATAGTAAAATTTGTAAAAAAACTTTAGAAAAATGACCGTAAAAGTAAAATTAATGAATCTAATTCCAATAACAGTTTTAGGCCTAAATTTTACTGACATTTTTATCAACTAATAAACAAGATAAATTTGTTTAAACATTTAACATATTAGTAAATATTCAAAGATTAATAAATAAAATTCGAACGATAGTTAAACGTTCTTACAAAAATGTCTTAACTACTATCTCCTATCATAATAAAATTTCACATGTCATAACACCGCTACCGGTTATAAACAAAAATGCCTGATACATCATTAATGATCAATCAAACTTAAAGTCTCAAATACATCATTAACGCTCAGTCGATGTTACGTCAAGCATGCTCCATTTAGTTCTCTTAGATGGAGTTTCTTCCATTTCTCTTGCTTCAACTTCAAATAAGAAAAAAAAATCCACGTTAATTACCTAATGACTTTTGGAAATAACAATTTAGGCAAATGTATTTAAAAACATATAAAATCATTAGGTTTACTTCCCACAATCGGTGGAACTAGACCAACCACTTCCGTTTGAAGTCCAGCCTCTTGAACCCTTACTTCAAATCCTGCCTCTTGAACCCCTCCTTCAATTATTGCCTCTTGAATTACTACCTCTAGTCCTACCAACCGCATTACTTTGCTTAGATGGTGCATCTCTTTTTTGGTTTTTACAGCCTCTTGAATTATATCCAACCTCCCAACAATTTTTGCAAGTCATTTGCCTCCCTTTTCTTCTTACCTCATCATGTCCAAAGTTGTTAGTCCTACTTCTACTACCACTTTCACATGCATCCTTTCGTCTCGATATTGAAGGTCTACCGGGCATTCTTCTAAATTTTGGTGGCAATGGTTTAACAAAATTTGTGGTTGGCCAAAGCTTGACGCCATTCAATGGGTTGACCTTATGGGTGTATGTGCTTATGAAACATGATTTTGAAAAAAAGTGAGAGATAACTTATCTGGGTCGGGTATACAATATGACTTTAATCTAGATTCAGTTATTTGATTGATTAGTCTTTTCATCATTGTCGACTGTTTTTTTTTTCAATCGAGGAAGAACCTTAGTCAAACTATAATCGGCTTTTCGTGCCTTTGACTCTCGGTTAGGTACCTTTCGGCTTGAAGGGTCCTTTCGTATATTTCATAATAGATCATAGGCAAATAAGCGATCAAAATCGGATTACCTTTTCTTGATTTCAAGATTTTTGTGATATCAAACTCGAGTTTTTCAAGCAAACCGGGAGAAAAAGCAGCTTGATCATCGAGTTCGTTCGAGTTAAAATCCGATATCGATTGTGCATGAAAGAAGTTACACTTATTGCCATGTTTACAATAGCCTTTAATGAAATAATGGCCATTCTTTGATGGTATTCCATCTCTTCTTTCTCTTAATCCAAAATTCTCATATGGGGTATAACAATTTTCAGAAAAACTTGTGATTTCTTAACTAAAAGGTTCAAATCCTAATCCTATAAAGAAATCTTGATTTTGGTACCCACAATCATCGGAAACCATATTCGGATATGGTAATGGCACCAGGGAGGGGATTTGTGAGGACAAAAAGGGTTGATTCGGATGCAAAATCAGCCGAATAGTATTGCATAATCGAAACATTGAATGAGCACAAAAGGATTTAATCAAAACTAAAAAGCAAGGAGTTGTATTCCAAATGATATATACAATAGTATTTCAAGGATTCTTTTACAACGATTGTATATTATAGGGCTTGGAGCGTCAAATTAAATGAACTTTTTAGTATTGGAGATTCGTAATTTGTACATAGGTTAGTAGTCTCATAACCTCCATAGTTGTTATTAGTCTCATACACAAATAGTATGGTTTCGAGACTTTGCCCATAAATGACATCATCATAGAAGTAACATAGAAGATTGCATGTAATTGTGAATAGGAAATTTACTTCTTGGATGCAGCAAAACAATTATTTTCTTACAAGAAATTTCTTGGATGTCACAAAAACACCAAATGAGCATACTGACCCTTCCTTCGATGAATTCCTATGTTCCTATGTTAACCACAATGCATTTTATTGCCTTGGCAGAGTTGAGGCCTAGGGTGTGATCCTCATTTATCTCCCATGGATTAAGGATTGTCTTAGTATTAATGGCTCTTTTATCAACTGTCCTTCGGACTGCCACATTAATAAGCTTACATTTTTGGAAAGGTTGTCATAGGCTATGCCTAAACTAATCCCTCAAGTTATGATTGTAAGACATCAGCCCTGATCAGTGACCACAATTGTTGTGTACGCTTGAATTCGAACCCTAGGCAGATGTGATATTCCAACACATCCCCCAGGACCTTAACCAGTACGCCACAACCCTTGTCAATTAAAGAAACATTTTTCTAGTTAGCAAAATCAGTAGCATAAGCCTATCAATTAATAGCAACATACACAAACAACTTAGATCTGAAAAGTTTAAGGTGGGGTGAAATAATTGTGAAAAATTTTAGGTGGCGTTTGGTTTTTTGAATCCATCGGAATTCGAAGGAATTGAAATGGCCAATTTCATTGACCAAATTTCTTTCTTGTGTTTTGTTCATTCTTTGAGTTTTGGTAAGAAACTTTAATTCTTGTACATTATTTGGGTTCAAGGAAGAAATTCCAATTCCTTTATATCATTTTTAAAGAAAAAAAATTTTATACTCTCATATTTACTCCATTTTATTCCATTCCAACATGATGCCATTGCCACCAAGTCACTATCACCGCTGCTATCGCAAGCAACTACCACCACCGCTACCGCCAACGCCACTATCGCCTTCACCACTACCGCGTACAACCCATATTATATTCAAAGAAATAAACAGTCAAATTCAAATTATTTTGACAAATTTTATTTCAATTCCTACCAACTAAACACATGATCAAACACGTTTAAATTTCATTCCAATTCCATCATATTCCAATTTCTATGACAGATTCTAATTCGGGCAAATTCAATTTTGTGAATCAAACGCCTAAGGGTTAAAATTTGGCATGAGTATTTAGTAATTAACCAATCTTTTCTCATCTACATACTTTTTATCCCACCCATATCCAGCTATATGTGACAATTTTTATACTCTTCAGTCTCATTCTATCCCACATACCAAATGTACACTTGATCAGGCCATAAAGAATGCAAAACCAATTTGTAAATTTTCTACTTTTATCGACTAATGCAGTAAAAAATTGTTTTACAGTTACAGTTACACCATGTTTCAGTACAAGTTTGCTATATTCGTACTTAAAGCATAAAAGATTATGCATCACATTTAGATTTAGCACCAAAAAAATAACACTAAATTGTAACGTAAATAATGCTTGAAGAGAAAATGAAAAGCAAAATTGTGGTTGGCTTCAAATGGGAGGAACTTATTATTTCCAGGCTTTCCGACCATGGAACTGTTTGCTAGCAGTCTTCTTCTGCTTGACCTTTTTCTGACGACGAGATCTTTCCACCTTCGATCTCTTGGCAGCCAAAGGCATAACCTTCTTGTGTTCCTTATGCCGGTTGCTTAACCCACGAGTCTATCGATCATATAGATCAAATAAATCAGTCATGTAGATTTATAGATAACATTTATTTGAGTGTTTACATTTAAGGAAACAATAAAAATGTTGTATAGTGTTCGATTTCTATTTTAAATATCTAAAATAACATTTGATAATACAAAATAAGGGGAATCTCGTGAACTATAATTAGCCAACAAGTTGTAATGTGATGGGGCACAAACATAATTTCAAGGCATTTGCAATCAATGGGTCGTCTGAAAATGAAATAACTGCAACATTCATGGGATGGGCGAGTAAGCTAAGAAGAAAAATATACTCCCTCCGTCCCAATATAAGTGCTCATATTTCGATTTTAGTTTGTCCCTAATAATGTCCTACTTTCAAAAGTAAATGTATATTTCCATTTTACCCTTAATTATGAGATTGAGAAATTCTCTCTTTCTATTATTAAGGGTAAAGTGGTAAAGTTGTCATTTTGTTATAACTGAAAAGTGTAACAATAATAGATTCCTAAAATTGTGCGCCCTTTCATTGTGGACATTTATTTTGGGACATAGGGATTATAAGCAATCACTTAGAACACCAAAGACGTATGTCTCAAAAGCACAAAAAAATGTGAAAAGGGGTTCGCCCAAAGTGCATGTCTTATATCACCATTGAGTAGTTGACCGAATATTCAGTATTTGACCAAAGTAGCAATCACTTGTCCCACGTTTGATACGACAATCACTTGTCCCACATTTGATATGACAAACTGGACAGGACAGAACTGAGCAGGACAAAAAGGCATCTTTTGTCCCACCAAAATAGGTGGAACAAAAATCATACAGATGGAAGAAAATTGGTAAATTATTAAACTACCATATTAAATTAAAACTTTGCACAATTCTTTCACCTGCCTACCACACTCTCAACCGTACAATCCAATCATCTCCAGTCCCGTCTGCATACCAAATGCAAGCCTATATGTACTAGTGTGTGTGTGTGTGTGGATATATGAAGCTTGTGTGACTACATGCATTCACAAAACCATATTCCCTATTGCCATTCAAGTAGAAATACTATAAACATTGAACGGTTTACCAGTCAAAAGATGCAAATCAAATGGAAAGCAAATCGAGACTTTGGCACATCAACGATAGGGTTCTTAATCTCTAGGCTTCATCATGGTTCTTATAAGGGGGTGAAGATAATCATATTTTCTAAAAGAGGTCAAAGAGATAGAACTGCAAAGGCCCGAGGGGGCACAATGATCTAGGGAAATACAATAAAAAACAATGAAATATGAAAACACACCTTGTTCTGCTTCATAGCAGCTCGTGCTTGGTACTTCCCTGTGTCTTTTGTTCCTGCTTTGATTAAAGCCTTCCTTTCCTCCTTAATCATCTTTTTTCGTATGTTAGGCTATAAATTATGTACACAATCAGTCCATTTTGTAAATATTTACAATAGCCTGTTATTTGCATTCTGCAAGAATAATCACTCTAATGTACAGAGAGCAGAGGAAGACACTTTATAATTACTAAATTTTCTTTTGAATTATAATGATTAGAAAAATAAAGCTGATACAGATAGAGACTCAATTCAAGTGTAACTCCATACACTCTTTTTGAAGACCATCAACTTTGGATCTGAAGATTTTTTTAACAATCCATGATGGGCCAATGCAAGTTTTGCATCCTTCTTTGCCTATTTTGACACCATTATAGGAGAGTAAAAGCTCAGGATCAAATAAAGGAAAATAACCTAAAGTCAAGTTTGAACTTTTATAAGCTATATGCAAACTGCAGTACAAGTCTATAATGGCCAAAAATCAATCAGGTTTAAGGAACAGAAATCTAGTAATCTATAGGAAGCAAGAAAACAGATGAAACAAAAGATTATATTATCTTCAAAACCCTGCTTAATGCAGCAAGGAGGGTGACATCGACTTCTTGTACATAGGCAACATCAGCAGGGGTGAACAATCCAGACTCCCCAACCACCTGACATGTTCAAAGATCAGAAATCATCTATGCATGTAAGGAGGTGGACATCTTTGCTGGAATATGAGCGAAACTAAATAGTTGCACCATATCTTACTATTATGTCTTTTTGGTGAATCTTTTCCCAGCGTTCGCCTTTAAGCAACTTCTTTGTGTTACCGATATCAAGCTCAAACGTTTCTGCAATCGTGGCATGAAATATATATGAAGAAGCCCAAGGGAAAATGATGAAAGATAAATACGTTACTATTCCTATCAGTTGATGAAATTACACATCAAATATCATCATTGTCATCATCCCACGCTCTTGTATTCTGACAAAAAGGGAAATTCGTAATATTATGTTTGTATTGTAATATTTATGCAACCAATAATCAAAAAGCAAAAAGCAAAAAGCTTTACCTTAAGAAACTACCCAATTTAGGGAAGCATGACAGAAAATGCTGCCAAAGAAACACCTAGAAACTCAGTTCTCTGAAATACCCATCATAGAATTAAACAAAATCAATACAAAAATCATACAAAAAGTAAAAATTTTACATTTATAATCGTTGAATTGCAAACAAATTACTCACAATCTGAGTTGGTGTGACGGTGGTTGAATTCGAACCCACAAAATAATTCAAAAAGAGAAGAGACCCAAAAGCATAGACAATTCATCTGGGTAAAGTGAAGTGAAGAACAGAAAGATATGAACGTGGAACGTGGAATGATCCTAGACAAATTAATGGTTAACATCAAGATAACACTTATGGAGAAATAAGAGTACGAGGAGGAGGAGATGTAAACAATGTAAGTTGAAAGCAGAAGTGGCTTATTCTAGTCGCTTGTTGAATTATCCGAATCATAAGTTGGTCTTCTGACCGACCAAGATTTCAATTTGTTCGTATGAGGATCTTCAAGATTCCAACGATTACTTTCTGTAAGACATTATTTACAAACAACTACAACAAAACTAAATGAAAAATAACCATTATAATTTGTCAAAAGGAGGTGAAGAAAACCTAATAATATTTTGGGGCTTGTAGGATCCTCAGAGACGTTAGGTTGAAGGAGAGGATGTTGCAACAGGAGAGAAACGTGGAGGATGAAGGAGAAGCAATTTCAGGTTGAAGCGAAGAATAGAGAGATTGAGGTTGAGAAATCAGGTTCGTATTTCCAAAATCGTCTTCTTAGTGAGGGGGAGAGAAATGACATGGGAAGAAGATTAAGGGGGATGGGGAGATGATTAAGGGGCACGTTGGGGTGGGTTGTAACCGTAAATAATGAATTTAAACGGTTGTGATTGAATTTGAGATGAATTTAAAGGGTCCATTAATACTAAGACAATCCTTAATCCATGGGAGATAAATGAGAATCACACCCTAGGCCTCAACTCTGCCAAGGCAATATGATGCAATTTGAGTAGTGAGTTTATAGTGGATATAGATTTCATGTTTAGTTTCTTGTAAATTATGTGTGTATCCCCATTATGGAGAATGTGGAAAAGAGTGACAAGGCCTAGAAATATTAAAGGAAAAGGAATTTAAGCCATGTGAATGTTTGAAGAAAAATGAATTTATCTTCTCCAAAGTTATTCGTCATCTCCAATGAATTTAAGCCATGTGAATGTAAAGGAATAGGTATTCGTCTTTTTCTCTCCAATGAATATAAATGTTGATGCAACATTAATCGAGAATCAATATTAATCGAAAAACAATATTAATCAAGAAATACGATTAATCGAGAAACCACAAAACCCTATAAACTACAAACCCTAGAAATCGCAAAATGTGGGTGACGAAGTCGACTCACCTTGTACTCATTTGATGACGATAGAGTACTCGACGACGGATGTTGACGAATAGAAGAGGTGACGATGGCTGTTGGAGACGATGGATGAGACGATGGCTGTTGGCTGTTGCGTCGTTTCAGGTTTGTGGAGAAGAAACGAGAAGAGGCGATGAATGTGTTCTGATGTTTTGTGGCAGAATTGATTTAGAAATAAAAAGTTTCCATGTCATCAATTCCATGTCATTTTTTAATTTCCATGACATTATCAAAAAAATATATTATATAAGATGACCGGTTACCAGGTTAACTAGTTACTTAAAAGTTTGGGCTTTCAAGTACATTACCCAGAATAGGAATGAAACTAAAGTATGTTACCTTTTAATGCAATTTGCCCTAGTTTCTATAACTTACATTTGATGATAATTTAATCATTCTCATTCATCTAAGCCTGATCTTTCAATTTTCTTATGTTTTAGTTTGAGCTCCTATTCTAAAATCCCTCAAGCAAAGGCTCAATAACTCATACCTTTTTTTTATTCAAGCGCTTTAATGTTTTTTCACTTCTTTACTAATGTATTTGACTACCAATATAGATTGTCCAAGCCGGTATCATGGGGAGCTAGGATCCCGTTCAGCGCAGATATAATCTATGACCTTTTGAAAATTCCACAACTCAACCGTTTTAGACACCACTCCATATAGTTATATCGAATATGATTAACAATAAGTGATTTTTTTTATAATCAAACGTCATCCTAATGCTCAATGTTATCATCCATAGTTTAAGTCTAAGTTATCTAATAAGCTAAGGCAACCTAGTTCACTTAAACTACTGCTCTGATACCAACTTGTCACACCCCACTTTTTAGGGTCCGTGACTTTCCAAACATCTTCATAAATGTCAAACATGATACACAAAATACTACTAGTCATTGCAGCGGAAGTATTATATATACTCATGTTTTTTACACGAACTACATTTCCATCTTGACTGAACCTAAGTTACATACTACTATTAGCTTTAAGCTGAGTGAAGTCATGGCTTTCATGGTAAACAACTTACAAAACTTTTCTTTAAACACATGACATCAAAGATGCCTACAAGCTTTCATAAATTATGAAATCTAAACATATGCATAGAATAATGCTTAAAATTGTAACACGTTTCTCATCACAAAATACTGAACTTTGTTATGCATATTCTGCTAAACATTGCACAAATGCAACATAAAATTTTGAGAATGAGATCTTAATCTGAATCGACACAGTGTGCATTAATCTTAATCAACCGGATCCACCAAGTACAGTGACCACAATATGTACCAGTAATCCCTCAACAACCAAGTACAGAGGCACCCTCGCGATACATGTACTGGTTATTTGCACTTCACGGTGCCCCGCATGTTTATATCGACGTCCCGATATTTGACCACACACACATCGCCAAATTATTTTTATGCATAACCACGAAATATATATACGTATTTAGCATGCTTTAACTAAAACACGTAATATGTAAAATTACGAAAACATGTAATGATAACGTAAACATATATAAAATATGTAATCTCGAAGCATGCTCTAAAGTAACATATATATACATATGTATGTACCCCGTTTTGAAAATCACACGGTACTCACCTTCATTTCATGGTTATTGACTTTGCCGAAATGAGTAACCGAATTCACCGTTAGCTTCTTTCTCTCGAGTTGATTAAAAACACGCGTTCGGTATTTCGCTTCAATGAACAAAACACTAAGTTTCTCTATGATTTCTTCTTCTCAAAGACGTATGAAAAATAAACTCCCTTATCAAATGTATCTCACTCACGAAGCACTCCCTCCTCTTCTCCCAATTCTCACTTTCACTTTTGAAGAATTTTTGTGCATGAAATATGAAAAATGCTTATATATATATGTACATGAATGGCGGTGGACATAAAACTTCGTGGCATGTGTTAATGCCAAAAATTAGCCAAAGGATAAATTAAGGTCGGTGTGGAGCTTTTAACAACTAAAGCAAAGGATCTTTCGACAAATCGTGCGACATGAAATAAATAAATAAATGACACAAGAAATTGGTGACGTGGAAAACCTCATCGAGGGTAAAAACCGTGGACGATAGAAGAGATAGTCAATTCACTATGGACGTCAAATAGGGACATCGTCCTTTAGAAGGAGCAACCAATAGTCAATCGACGATAATGTTAACAAATAATGAATAAATCGTAAAATAATCTAGTCTATCGTGAAATAGAGCGCTTCGTCGAGAATTTTTCTTGTGAGAGTAGTTTGGATGCCTTGTGTATGCTTGAATACTTTTGGCCCAATTGTGCTTTTGAACTATGCGTAGGTTGTATATATAGCTTAAGTCGCCATAAATAAGCATTTAATGTCCCAACCGTCTGTGTATCGTATGATCTTGATGATGCTTTTCCGTTATGACCGTTTGTCCATAAATGCGTTTTAACCTGAAATAAATAGACATAGAGAAAACGTTCATTGATAATAAATGAATTATGGTCATTAGTTATCTTGCGAAAGTCGTAAGATACTTGTCAATGAGATATTTTAGTCGCAAGTCGTAATAAACTTGTGACCATCACCATATGTGGCGACCAGAGTCCTCGGTGTAGGTGGTCGTCAAGACCTTATCTTAATACAGATTTTTCTTAAGATTGAAAATGTTTGGTCTTCTTGTGTCAGTCGATACATATGAAATTTTACCCAAACAGTTCGCCCCCAAAAATTGAAATTTAGGCGGCAAGTCGGAAGTTTCGAATTTTTTTTAACTGAATCGAAACATGTCAATTGAAGTAATTAATTCAATTTCTTGATAACCGAATCATTTGCGTGGGGAACTGTAAAAACTAGGTGATCGTTGTTAATACCAACAATCGTCCCAAAGATGACTTAAGGTCTATGTGGAGCTTTTAACAAATAAAGTAAGGATCAAGTGATAAATCGTGCGACGACAGAAAAATAAAGAAAATAACACAAGAGATTGGTGACGTGGAAAACCCCGTCGAGGGTAAAAACTGCGGACGATAGCAGAGATTGTCAATTCACCATTGACGTCAAACAGGGACGTCGTCCTTTACAAGGAACAGTCGAGAGTACAATTGGCGATAATACAAGTAAAATATAAACACGTCATAAGATCGTTGAATGTGTTGTGAAATAGAGCACTTCGTCGAGGGTTCTTTCTTGAGAGAGAATAACTTGAGTGGATTTCGTGTGCTTGAAAGTTATATGTCTGAGTCCTACTCTTTTGAGCTCATCATGGCTTGCATATAGAGTTTGAGACACCATAAATGTGTTTAACCTGAAGTAAAGAGACATAAAAAGAAACGTTCGTTGGTAATAAATAAGTCATGGTCGTTATATATCCTACGAAGGTCGTAAGATATTTGACGATGAAGGACTTTTGGTCGTAAGTCGTGAGAAACATACAACTGTCGCCATAAGTGGCGACCAGAATCATCGGTGTATGTGGTCTTCAAGACCTTATCTTAATACAAGAGTTTTCATAAGATTGGAAACGTTTGGTTTTCCAACGTCGGTGGAGACTTGTGAAATTTTACCCAAATAGTTTGTCACCAAAATTCGATATTTAAGCGACAAGTCGACTTTTCGAATTTCCGTAACTGGATTTGACATGTGGCAACCAATGTAACTGAATCGGTTTCTATAAAACCTAAGTGATTGCTTGGGGAACCGTAAAACCGAATAGCGGTCGTGACATCATGGCGACGTGGGGCACAAATTGTGTCAGGTGTAAGACACTTGTCGTTCATTCGGTGCTGACCCTGTATGCGTGTTAAGTCGATAGCTAGGAAGAACTGGGAGGGATTTATGTTTTACCAAGCCACAACTTCTGTCCCTGATTTCTTAGTGGCCCTCGATCCCGTTAGTACCATTAACGAGGAGGAGGATGTCGAGGCGTTTCGGCTATTGGCCGAAATTCATGACGCCGTAAAGCTTTACCCTCCGACTCTAATGAGGTCGGAGCAATGCCCGAACGAGTATTTCGTTTTATACGAATATCCGTTCATGATAGGGTTCACGTGGCCCTATTCTTTATTGTCGAGGTCGTTTCTCATAACCTTCGTCTTGTCGCTGGGGCAAATGATGCCCCAATTTTGGCAGATCATTCAGGTCATTGAACGGTTGATAGAGAAATGGATGTCGCCCTTCACTGTCAACGACCTCCTCTTGTCCTACATAAACAAGGCGGAGGCTAACTATCGTTACAACATCTTCTCTCGATACAGAGGGGCTAGGACGTTGGTTCAGGTGACCACGGTCAATGACTGAAAATGGAAGACGTGGTATGTCTTTGGCCAATTGTCGTCACTTGGTGACAACGATCAATGGCTTATCTCTGGGTGGAATACCCATGGTAAGACTTAGAGTCTTTTTTTTATCTTTCGTTGTTAGTTTTTGTCTTTGTTCGTTAGTTTGCATGTCTAACGATTTCATATTTTGTTTTTGCAGCGATCGACTTTACTGGAGTCGCACCTTCCGCAGATTCAACAAGGAAGGTTGAGAGGTTCCTCGAGTATAGCATCGAGGATCATTCCTTTTTCACTCGGTCGCTAGTGGACGAGGTTGAGGATGATGAAGTGACCTTCATCGGGACTTTTGCGGACCCTTTTATTGAAGAAGAAGAAGAAGAGGAGTACGATGAAGAGGTCGTAAGAGAACTAACGACGGGTAAGTGTAGAACTTTACCGCGTAGTCGTAGGTTTTCTTTCCTTTGTCGTAAATTTTTTTTGTCGTAAGTTCTAGTCGTTTAGACGTCAGTTACTTGTGTTTTGTCGTAAGATCTAGTAAACTGACGTCACTTACTTGTTGTATTTTTGCAGGAGGTTCGACCCCAAAACAGGAGACTGGCCTCTCGAAGAGAGAGGCGCTGGACCAGGTCGCCCGTAAGGGGCAAGAAATGAAGAGAAAGGCTCCCCCGACGATAGGGTTGAGGGTCAAGAAGACCAAGGTGGTTATGAGGGAACTGTCTTCGAATGGCGACGACCCTGAATTTGTTGTCGTGGAGAAGACGATATCGTCGCCACGTGGAAGCCACTCCGGTTTCCATGGCTCCACCATCGGGGGTGGAGGCTCACACTTCCCTGTCACAAGACAAGCGAAAGGGTCTTCGGGTCGAGGAGGACCCGAGCCAAATGCCGGTTGACTTAAAGTTACTGGCCAAGTTTATGTCATCTGGTAATTTAAATAGGAACGAACTGTTCCCTCACCTGAACGG
This sequence comes from Arctium minus, assembly GCA_954870635.1. Lineage (NCBI taxonomy): Eukaryota > Viridiplantae > Streptophyta > Magnoliopsida > Asterales > Asteraceae > Arctium > Arctium minus. Next base: position 60,148,764 of record OX941081.1, on the reverse strand, counting down.
TTTCCTTCTGCCGACCTTCCGTGACCGTTACAAGGACGTCACGGTCGACGATATGGGAGCTTATGTCACAGGGCTTTCCTTCATGGTAAGTAATTTTGTCATTACTTTATTTTTTGCATTATGCTTTTGGTTGTACGATCTAATGTCTTATCGTACGATTTTGTAGGTACTCTAGACGTCGCTGTTCATTTACTCATGTCTCGACGACGTGAGGAAGTTAGTCCCTAGGGCGTTGGAGAAAGAGAAGAGAAATTTCGCAACAGAGAAGGACGCTCTGGCCAAGGCCAAGGAAGCGGAGGCCCGTAGAGAGGAGTACTCAGCGCGTCTTGACGATGCCCTTAACAACGTTGAGGTCGTTGTCCACGAGAAGGAGGAATTCTAGGGGTGCTGGAAGGAAGCCTTCGACAAAGCTTCTGTGGCAAAGGTGGAGCTAGAGGCGACTAAGGCAGTCTCGACTGTGAATGTAAAAGAATCCCTGACTCTTAGGTCGGAGTTGGGAGCGAGTAAAGAGCAGGTCGCGACCCTAGAGGAGAAGGTGGAGTCCATTGAGGCGTTCACTCGACTCAAGGTTCGTGCGGCCATAATGTGGTGCCACTTGATGGGGAAGAATCCCATGGCATCTGCTGAGGAGGAAGTGGCGTTCTTCCTTCAATATGTCAGGGTCGAGAGAGATCTCGACCCTGCGAATGAACAAGAGGTCGAGTCTGAGGGAGACGCCTCTAGAGGTGGAGATACTGGAGTCGTGACCCAGCAGCAGCAGGAGTAGGAGCAGCCAGCTCTTTAGTTTAGCTTTGCAAAAAAAAAAAATCGATCGGGCGACCATCGGTGGTCGTGCCTGTTTTTGTAATCCTTTTGAATATCAATACAAGGATCTTTTGACAAATGACTTGTCGTAAGTTTAATTTATCGTAATAACCAATCATAACATATAACATTGCATAAGTCATTCACGACAACCATAGATGACGAAAGATAATAGAAAACAATTAAAGCTTTCTAAGTAACTCATCACTTCAAATAAGATTGATTATTAGGGAATAAACTTGCGACTGGGCAAGTAAATAAATTTTCAAGGAACTTTCGACCGGCGTAAATAATAAATCTGGCGAACAATTGAGTCATGGAACTAGCGACCAGGGCAAGTAATAGACTTGTCGAATGATTAGATCAAATTGTAGATTTTGCAACTAGGGCAAGTAGTAAATATATCAAACCAAAATAGAATCAAGGGACTTACGACCAAGGCAAGGTTTTTTAATGATAGATTATAGATCGTGCAACCCGGTCGCGATGTGATCGTATAATCGTAAGTAAGAGTAAGATCGAATGTTTAACCGATCCTGGGATAAAACAACATTAGAAGGGGTCGTTGGCTAGGCCAACGACTCTCCAATGCCTAACTCAGTAATCGTTATGAAAAATAATCATAAAGGAATTGACAGAATTAAAAGAAATACCTCTTCAATTGTACCGCATTCCAACTTCGTGGGATATCTTGATTGTCGAGGGATTGTAGCCGATAGGTTCCTTTTCACACGACTTCAGTTATACGATATGGTCCTTTCCACTTGATGGATAACTTACCTGCGTTCGGCTCCTGAGTGTTTTGGAATACTTGTCGCAAGACGTAATCGCCTTCTTGAAAGATCTTGGCCTTAACATTTTTGTTGAAATATCGTTCGATTGATTGTTTTAGAGACGCAATTTTGATCAACGTGGATTCCCTTAATTCCTCAAGTACATCGAGGTCGTAACTCAGATCGACTAAGTTGTGTTCGACCGACGTGTGTCGTGAGGTTGGCTATTGGGCCTCGACTAGTAAGACCGTTTCATAATCGTAGACCAAGGAAAAATGTGTTTGTCCTGTTGACGTACGAGGTGTCGTATGATTGGCCCAAAGAACCGTCGAAAGTTCTTTAGCCCACTTACCCTTAGCTTCTTTGGGTTTCTTCTTCATCGAATTGATGATCGTTTTATTGCCTGTCTCGTCAAGTCCGTTCGACTGAGGGTAGCGGGGTGTCGAAGTCGTGAGTTTAATATTACGATCTTCGCAGAATTGTTGAGCCCTGTCACTTATGAATTGCGACCCCTTGTGACATACGATTTTGGACGGGATTTCGAACATGCAAATAATGTTATTCTGGATAAAAGAGACGACCTCTTTGTCCCGAACTTGGGAGAAGGCATCTGCTTCTATCCGTTTGGAAAAATAATTCGTAAGGACGCGGAGGAATACCTTTTGCCCAGGGGGAAGGGGTAATTTTCCGACGATGTCCATTCCTCATCTCATGAAGGTCCATGGATTTAAAGTCGAGTGCAAGGTTCAGATGGTTTATAGGACACACCTGAGTGTCGTTGGCATGCATCGAAACTTTGGACGTACCTTATGGCGTCCTGTCGTAAGGTTGGCCAATAGTAACCTTGTCGAGATATTCTATTTGCCAAGCTGCGACCACCTGAATGTTTGTCGCATTCTCCGTTGTGCATTTCTTTTATAATGCTTTGGATTTGATTTTTACTGACTATGCATCGTAAGTTTAGTCCTGTTGATGATCGTCGATAAAGTTTTCCTCCGATCAAGGTGTATTTGGATGCCTTGAATCTGATCTTTTAGGCCTCTATTCTGTCTTCAGGAAGGTGGTTGCTCATTAGGAAATTTTTGATGTTGCTCGACCAATCGTTTTCCTCGTCTACCACATGGGTGTGGTCTTCACTTTCGATAGATGACGGCGCCAAGTACATTATTGGAACGACATCAAATGAGGAATGTCCAAATGCCGACCCAATGTTAGCTAGTGCGTCAACCTGGTTATTTTGATCCCTTAAGATCTGTGTAATGGAGAAAGGTTGAAATACTTTGGATTTGGCTCTAGCCACTTTGAGGTAGGCTATCATCTTGGAATCCTTTGCTGCAAATTTTCGATTCATTTGTTTTACGACCAAGAGGGAATCACTTTTGACGTGGAGTCCTGTTGCCCCCAGGTCGTGAGCCATATTCATTCCTGCGATTAAAGCTTCGTATTCAGCTTCAATGTTTGTGGCTTTGAAATCACATAGTATAGAGTACACCATCTTGCCCCCCTATGGTGACTTGAGGACGACGTCGAGACATTCCTCTTGGCATTTGAGGATCCGTCGACATGTAGGGTGCGTTCGGTATACAGACAAGACATGGCAGGACAAGATGGAACATGACAGGACGGAACAGAACAGGACAGTTGTCCAGCGTTTGGCAAGACATGACAGAACTAGACAGGACATGACTATACTGGATAAATGACGAATTTACCCCTGATGAAAAATCATAATAGATTACATCACATAAAACTTATTTACATCACTAATACATAGTGCAATGGATTATCAAAAACATAAATCTAATTTATCACGATTGGATTTTGGATATGGAAATCAAAACCCAAATTTTAAGTTTCGGATTTTAGGTTGTTTCGGGTTTGGGTTGGTCAGGTTTCGGATTGATGTCGGTCGGGTTCGGGTATTATATAATGCAAAAGTTATATATAAATTCAATTGTTTTTTAGGATGAATACAATCGATTGAAAGATTGATGAAATGGATAGCAAGTTTAAAATTTCGAAAATATTTCAACATACTATAATCTACGATTTTCAAAAAATAATTAGATAAATAAATATATATATAGTATTGAAAATATATATTTATGTTATTTCGAGTTTTCAGACGGGTTGGGTTAGGATGAATACAATCGATTGAAAGATAGATGAAATGGATAGCAAGTTTAAAATTTCGAAAATATTTCAACATACTATAATCTACGATTTTCAAAAAATAATTAGATAAATAAATAAATAAATATATATATAGTATTGAAAGTATATATTTATGTTATTTCGAGTTTTCAGACGGGTTGGGTTGCCAACGATCAATCCCAATCCGAACCCAGATATCCTCCCAAATGTCGAGTTTTGGATTATCGGATTTCGGGGTATTCGGGTTTTGCAAAAACACCTTATTTTTGGTTCGGATGCGGATTCAGATTTCGGACTATTCGGGTTTTGCACACCCCTATCTTGGAGGTGTGGATGATGAGAAGACATGTTTTATGTTTTTGTTTTTAACAAAGGGTATACTAGTCAAAATATTGTTGTTCTACTTAGTTCCAGGGGTTGGAGTGGGACAAGTGTGTCCCATGCTTGTTCCACTTAGTTATAACGTGTCCCACATATGGTCACGCCAAACATGGGACAAGCCTGTTCTGTTCTATCCTGTTCCACTCTGTTCTGCATACCAAACGCACCCGTAGAGTCCAGGTCGTGTCATCGAGAGTTGCCACAGATTCCACCTGTACTTCTAGTTCTGGACTGAAGTCGGCGACAAAGTCGGCTAATGATTGCGACTTGATAGTTGTCCTTGGTTTGAAATCGATGTCGTAACTACTAAGGTAGATACTCCATTTTGCCAGCCGACCTTTTAACTCTGGTTTTCTTAAGACAGGCTTTAGAGGAAAGTTAGTCACAACAGTTATAGGATGTGATTCAAAATAATGTCGCAACTTCTTGGCAGTTGTTACTAGTGATAATAGCAATTTTTCCATAGAGGAACACTTGGTTTTAGCGTCTAATAATGACTTACTTATGTAGTAAATTGGAAGTTGTTTTTCTCGTCCTCTCGAATTAAGACGACACTTACATCATTTGCACTGACAGATAAGTAGAGCTGTAGGATGTCGTGATACTTGGGTTTCGATAGTAGGTGTGTGTCCCTTAATGTGCAATATAATCAAGATAACAACAAAGGTTCAACCAAATGTGCCCTAATATTTGATTTTCAATCTTCTGTAGTTTACAATCTCTCTCAACAATATTTCTCTCTCTAAAGTATTATAATAACAATGCTTAATGAATTATACAAACAAAAAGGCTATTTATACCTAGGAATATTACAAATACAAAATTAACTAAACTGTGCACTTTGACTTTGCTTGAGAGTTGACTTGAGCTTTGACTTTTAATTCCCATGATCTTGGATCCAACATATTTATGCACTAACAATCTCCCCTTTTGGATTCAAGATCATCTTCAAAAAGAATTTTAGCAATAATGAACAATCTCCCCCTTGGTCTGATCGTAAACAAGTTCAATCTCCCCCTTTAGCATCTTCACAAAGATAAACATGTCATCTCCCCTTTAGATTCAAAATGAAATTTAGCATTCATGGACAATCTTCATCTTTACATTTCTGACGAATAATTATCCTTTAAAAATAAATCTCCCCCTTTGAGTAAATCTGTTCAAAGTCAATCTTCCCTTTCTTTGAAATATCTTCAGATTTTCAGCAATATCCCCTAAAGTCTATGACTATCTTTTTCAAGAATTTTAGCAATCTCCCCCAAGGTTATGAAAACCTCATTCAGACTTCAGAAAAGAAATTATCTTTAGATTCAACTCACTTTGCTTAAGAAAATAATCTTCAAAGAAATGTTTCTGTAAGCTTCATCAAACTTTCTGAATTTTTTGTACTTTCTCTTTAATTATGTATTTTCTCCCCGTAATTCTGAAATATAACATTCAAATCAGTCATTTCTTGATCACTTTCTCCCGTAACTATTACAATATGTTCTCCAGACAACATTTCTTGCAATTAATTCTCCCCCTTTTTGATGATGTAGAGCATAGAAATCATCAAAACTATCTCCAAGCAATGTCATTTGCTAGTTTCTAACCTCTTTCCGTATCTGATCGTTTCTCAAAAGTACTGAACCATCCGTCAATTCATAAATATATATATCCAAATCTTTTCAAATTCAGACAAATAAGAGTGTAACCCTGAATCAACACATGAATGAGTTAATATGCTTGTAAGCAGCACGAAGCCACTTAGTACATCGAATGTACTGTACAAGGAGTTTTATTGATGTTCACTCCCCTGGTCTTCCATTCAATCATCGAATAACACAAGTTAATTCTATGAACGTTCTGACAGAAAAACAAATTTTCTGTGTGTACGTGCTTGTGTATGAAAGAATTTAAGCATTTTACTTTATATTAGGCCCAAAATGTGTAAACCATTGGACAACAACCGTATTACACAAACTCAATAGTGCATGATCGAAATGCGAAGGTGGGGCTACTTTCCATCTGTTTCAATATCCACATCTTCCAAATGAAGACGAGATAGAGTATGTGTTGCTTCCCCAATCAAATTGAAACATCTTCTTTTTAAGAAAAAGATGAGTAGCCGGTGGGGTTTAAATCAAGAGTTGGGATAGGCTAGTGCCTATTTCAATGATAGTCACCAAAGAATGTGAACCAACAGTAGATATGGCTACCCAGCTAATAAAAGATTTGGTGCAGAGTTCTAATATTTTTTTAACTCTAATCTCACACCCTCTTTCTTTTTATCATTTAAGCTCACTTTCTAACCACACTCTCTTTTCATTTTACCTCATCACACACCCACACTCAGATATTGACCCCTCGCCTCTCGATCACTAAAGAATAACTTATTGGGTAGGAAAGACTGGTTATTGTGAATCCATAGAAGTTCTTTTAAGTTCTCACACATCCCATGTATTTTGTCCTAAAAGCAAAAATATTTCTCAACGTTTTATCGTTAGCAGTTAAAGCATAATAACATGAAATACATATGTCAGATATATGTATGTTCATCAAAATAATCATGAAGATATGAGCATTTTAATCATGGAAGATTTTCTCAAAACATGGAAATTGAATGAACAAAGTGAAACAATAGAAATGTTTTGAGAGTCTTACAATGTATGAAAAGATCAAATATGAATGATTTATCAATAAAAGCTTAGGTCATGAAAAATTGAATGTTGTCTATATGAACAAGTATAGAAATTCTTGAAAGAAACACTTTGAGTTAAATAACGCTCAATGAACAATGAATTTCAAACGGGGTGTCTTACCATCAAAAATTAGTTTCAGTTTTGAGACATGGTAAGAACATAGTCAATAAAAGTACTAAACCGGTGTGTATGAACACTTGACATTATATGGAAAAGATAGTACACAAGTATTTATCTTTGGAAACACATGGTTCGTGAAATATTGAAGTTCATAAAATAAAAACATTGAAAATCACGCTTCTAAATTCATGAAACCATTTTGAGAAAAAGAAGTGGTTTGAACATTTAGAAACATGTTTTAATGTCTGAAAGTTGTTCTTCTTTCAAACACAATGAGATTAAGGTTAGAATTATCCTTACGCTCTGCTTGAATCTCATAAAGTTAACCTCAAATTCATGATTGATATGATCATGCAAGCTCCCCCTCAAAATCTGCATATAGTCTAAGAGTCGCCAAAACAACAAAGTCTTATTGAAAGTAAAAACAGTTATTGAAAAATAAGGACATGAAAAGAGAAGTAAAACTTTTACAGTACGAGTTCTAAACTGATTGTTTAGAAGTCAATGTCCTTACTCCCCCTGAAAATATGCATCATGAAATTTGTCAATACAAAATATATGCAAACATTCTCTAACTCCCCCTAGAAAGTATGATATTCTGATCTTTGTCTCACACTCCCCCTGAAATCATGAACAGAACCTTTCAGTGCAGATATCATTCAGACTAAAAAATAAATAAATGAAGAAAAGTTAAAAATTAAACTGTACTAGGTAAAACGGATTATGTTTTAAGATTCAACATACCTAATTTCGAAATGAGAAAGTTAAATCTCTTTTCGTCCAAAGGTTTGGTAAATAAATCAGCTAATTGGTAATCCGTGGTTACAAAGTAAAGTTCAATTGTACATTTTTTGACATTATCTTTTATAAAGTGATACCGCACATATATGTGTTTGGTCTTCGTGTGCGGAACAAGATTAGCAGATATCGCTATGGCGCTCTTCGAATCACAATATATAGCAATCTAGTTGAAATGGAAGCCATAGTTTGGAAGTTGTGTGCGCATCCACAATACTTGAGAGCAGCAACTTGTGGCAGCTACATACTATGCTTCAGCGTTTGATGTGGAAACACATAGTTGTTTCTTAGACGCCCAACTAACGAGCTTGTCTCCCAGAAATTATATGTGACCCGATGTACTTTTCCTGCCGAGCATACAGTCTACATGATCTGCATCTGAATATGCTGTTAGCTCAAAATCAGTATCTTTAGGATACCACAAACCAAGATCTGCGCTTCCGTTCAGATATCTAAATATCCGTTTAACTGCTGAAAGATGGGATTCTTTGGGAGAAGCTTGATATCAAGCACATAAGCATGTAGAAAACATAATATCTGGCCGACTAGCCGTCAAGTACATTAATAAACCTATCATGCCTTTATAAGTCCTAAGATCAACAACTTTTCCAGAAAGATCAGCTCCGATTTTAGTACCTGGTGCCATCGGGGTTGAAATAGGAGTACAATTTGACATATTAAATTTCTTTAAAATGTCAGCAATATACTTTGATTGATTTATGAAAATCCCCGTTGAAAATTGTCTTACTTGTAATCCGAGAAAGAAATTCATCTCTCCCATCATACTCCTTTGAAATCTTGACACCATGAGTGCAGAAAAGTTCTTACAGTAATTTGGGTTTGTAGAACCAAAAATTATATCGTGCACATATATTTGAATTAAAATGATATAAGTTTTTTCTCTTTTAATGAATAAGGTGGTATCAATTTTACCTTTTGAAAAACCAGACTTGACTAATAACTTTGAAAGAACATCATACCAGGCGCGAGTGGCTTGTTTTAAACCGTAAAGACCCTTGTTAAGGATTTATACATGATCCGGTTTTTCCGCATTGACAAAGCCTTCAGGCTGCGAGACGTAGACTTCCTCCTTAAGAATGACATTCAACAAGGTAGTCTTCACTTCCATTTGGTAAATTATGAAGTTCTTGTGTGCAGCGTAGGCTAGGAACATTCTTATTGACTCAATACGTGCAACTGGAGCATATGTATCTTCGTTATCTATGCCTTCCTCTTGCCGATATCATTTAGCCACAAGTCTTGCTTTGTTTCTTACAACAATACCATCCTCATCCTTTTTATTCTTGAAAACCCATTTCGTGCCAATGATAGTTTTTCCTTCAGGTCGGGGCACCAATCGCCAGACTTTAAGCGCCTCAAATTGGTTGAACTCTTCTTGCATTGTTGTAATCCAATTTGGATCACGAAGAGCTTCTGAAACTTTTGTAGGCTCAATCTTTCTTAGAAAAGAATCAAACATGCATTCATTCGTTGTTGCAGACCTAGTTTGCACTGGCTTTGACGGATCCCATATTATTTGATGAATCGGGTGCTCTTTGGTCCACTTGTGTACATGAGGGAGTGGATTAGATGTAGACTGATCATGATGATCATCTAAGAATCTTTCTTCTTCATCTTGTTGGGGTTCAGTTGAAGTGATTGGTGCAGAAATCTCAGCTGGTTGGACACTTGATGTCTGTTGAATAGGCATTACTGTGCACCCAACTGATTGTGTGACTTTTGTCTCTGCATTAAATGTGTTTCTTCAACTGATTAAGTAAGTGTTTGAACTTGAGTTTTAGTCTGAATCGGAGAATTTGATTCAGTCAATCACAACAGGTTTAGTCACTTTAGATCCTAAAAACTCATCGTAAAAATGTTCAAACGGTAAATCTAATTATGTTAAATGCGATGTAGATGTAGAAGATTTATCAAAATTAGTAACACTAGAAACAGGTTCTGGACTGATTTGTCCAGAAGCTAAAACTCCTGTTATAACGGGTTATGAACTGAAGTGCTCAGAAGCCATTTCCATTGCTTCATCAAATTTGACATTAATGCTCTCCACAATGATCATCGAATTTTTTAGGTAGACTTCGTATGATGTTGATGACTGAGAATAGCCTATGAAAATTCCTTCTTCAACATTAGGACTAAACTTCATCCAAAGATATGAAAATGTTTAATATTCGGTGTTCTGTTGGTATACGGAGTTTTACCAAACCGATGATGGATAATTAATCTGTTTTGAGTATAACATGTAGTAGACACAACATCTGAACATAAGAATAAAGGTAAGTCTGACTGGCTGAGCATCGTGCGTGCAACCTCAACTAAGGTTCTGTTTCTTCTTTCAGCTACCCCATTCTGTTCTGGCGTTCTGGCAACAGAAAATTGATGAGTTATCCCCACCGATTTGAGATAATCGTCAACTATTTTGTTCTTGAAATTCGTGCCATTTTCTGTTCTTATTAGCTTTACTATCTTCTGCAAGTTTACCTGGATAGTCTTGAGAAACGAGATAATGATTTCCGAAGTCTCGTCTTTTGATCTCAGAAATTTGACCCAAGTGTATCTAGAATAATCATCCACAATCACTAGAATGTACTTCTTGCCGTTGATGTTTTGTGTTCGCATAGGACAACAGAGATCCATATGTAACACCTCTAAAGGAGCAGTTATATTAGGTTCAGGCTTAGGCTTATGTGAAGCTCTTTTCATTTTACCTTTTTCGCATACATCACACATATGTTCTTTTTCATATTTAAGCTCAGGCAAACCTTTAACCAAATTTCTAGTCACCAACTTGTTGATGTAGCGAAAGTTGAGGTGAGATAGCCTTCTATGCCATAATCAGCTTTGCTGCATAGAGGCTTTTGATAATAGACACACAACATTATCCATATTGACATTGGACAGATTAATTATATAGAAGTTTGACTTTCGCGTGTCGACCAAGAGTTCTTTGTCGTCCTCAGGTCTAACACAACACATCTTGGCTTTGAAGTTCACCTCTAAATTCTTGTCGTAAAACAGGCCAATACTGATCAGATTGTGTCCTAAACCTTCAACATAGCTCACCTTCTTAATCGTTATGTTCTCTTGCACAACATCTCGATATCCAAGTATTGGTGAAAACTAGTAATTCCCAAATCAGACATTGCCGCAAAATTTCTCTGTATAATTAGACAAAATATCTTCCTGCACTATCATATGCTTGGAACAACCTGAATCCAAGTACCACATATGATGGGTCTACACAGTAGAAATCAAGCAACAACCGGTTTAGGTACCCATTTATAGATGGGCCATTTCATGTTAGCATAATATTTTGGCATCCATTTGAATTTGGACCCTCTGAGCTTTTGAAAAACTTTTGAAACATAATTATGATAGACATGATATGAACCAAACCAATTATCAGAATATTGTCGAGTAAGAAAATCATTTCTACGAGATGTGGAAGACTGAGTAATAGACGAATTTAATTGGATCAATTGCTTTATTGTATAAGACTTGTAAGGATGTACATGTTTTTGTTTATAAGAAGCAAACTGATCAATTACATCACAATCACTAACAGTAGTCCTACTTCTATCTGATACAGAAAATGATTTTATAGACTCGTCAATCTTCTTCTTTGGTCTCCACTTTAGTCTCCCTTCAGAACATTTCTTTCTCATATTTGAAAGATATGAATTATGCATGTAAGAACTATGAGATTTATGAAATTGTTTCTTTATAGACTTACCAATGTTGGTCCGTTTCTATGAGTGCCTTTTCTTTTGTTTCTTACCTTTGGCATAGTAGGTGCTCACAGGAACTGTTTCATCAACTTTATGTTGATGATTCACCTTTTTCATACACACTTGGTAAATCGTTAGAAGGAATAACAAATTGAAAATGATCTAGAAGTTTTGCATTGAAATCAAACTGGTTAACACACCCATCAAAACAATCATCAGAGTTCAAAAAATCAGTCTCATCATCAAACAAATCATCACCATCATCAGATAGAGGAGCTTTGGAAGCATTTAAAAACAACTTCTTATCATTTGTAATATCATAATTGAAGTCATTGTTCGAGAAAAAAGTAGAAAAAACCATCTGTTCTAAATCAAAATTTTCTCTTCTACTAGAGTAGTCTCAAGCTCATAAATTTTACTTTCTAAGATGAGTGGAGGAACGTAAAGTTTACCTTCAATAGGTTTCGCCTCCATTTCTTTAGTTAAATAACTTTGAAAGTAATAATTTGAGAGAAACTTTGATGGTTTATTAGAATAACTAGCATTCAGTTTACTATAACAGAATGGTAGTTGCATTTTATCCTTGTTTTCCATGTTTTCATCTTCCTTAGCTTCAACATCATCCGATGACTATGTCCATTTGCCTTTGAGTTCAAGATGTTTCTTGGCCAGTTGAAGAAAATCAAAATCATATAAAGCAGGCCTTTTAGAAATACCCTTTTTCAAATAATGTGGGTTATTGTAACTAATACCCCAACATTCATTGAAAAAAGTATAACCTTTTGGTTTATTAAGATGAATGGTTTGATTAGTCTGACCTCTAGTATAAAGTTTTTCTTCCAAACCACTGATCTTTTGAATCAAAGTTTTATTTTCTTTCTTTAAAGATAAACTCATTTTAGCAACTTCTTTTATCTCACATTCACACATTTTGAGTTTAGAAGATGTTTCAGATTATTGACTTTGAATTGCAGTCTTTTCTTTACCACTTGTATCAATGTTTTTGTTTAAAGTCTCAATCAATACAGTCTTCTCAACAATAACATTCTTGAGTTTCAGTATCACTTGGTTTTGCTTTTAAGGACACCTTTTTCGCGTTTAAGTTTAGACTGCAAATCCTGAAGTTCAACCATCATGGATTGCATTTGTGAAAGAAAATCAGATTCAGTCATATCATTTACCTCATCAGAATCCTCCTCATCAGAATCTTTCTCATCTATCTTTTGTCCCATGAAGCACATATGGGCAGTCTCTTCCTTCTCACTTTCAGACTCAGAAAAATCAAGCCACTGATCGTCTTCAGCCATTAGAGCTTTTCCTCCCTCTTTTTGCGTTTCCAGGAGCATCTTGTTCTTGTAATTATAGTCAAAATTCTTTACTTTGGGCTTCCGACAATCTTTGGCAAAGTGACCGATTTTTCCAGAGTTATATCACTTTATCGACTCGTCCACCTTCTTCGACTCATAACTGTTCACATATTTTCTTTCTTCCGATTTCCTCTCCTCAAACTTCTTTCCTTATACTCTTTCTTTGTGCTCATAATTCCAGGAGCCAGATGAATACCTTTGACTACTTGACCCGGGCTTCTTGTAGAACTTTTTCTGGAAGGCCCTGGTTAGTAAGAGCATTTTTTGCTTCAAGTTCTCTCCATCAGATTCAGAACCATCACTCTCTTCTTCCTCAGACTCAGAAATAACCACTTTCTTCTTCTTCAAACTAACGGATCTCTACTCTTTTCTCTTGACCAACGGATCACTTCTTCTTCATTATGGCGAAGAGTCTTATAAACTTCATGCAATGGTATCTCATTGAGATCTTTCAAGTGTTTCATCAGATGGGTAAATCTCTTCACTCTGTTCTTGCTTAGTTCATTTAGAAGTGTGACAAATCTGTCATATGTTGTCTCTAAGATCTCTCCTTCCTTAGCTTTAAACTCTTCATAGTTATTCATACATTTTGACACCTTCAACTGATAGCCTACTTTGGATCCCATCATCATCTTTTCAAGTTGATCCCACATCTATTTGCCGGTAGCTTTGTAGCTGTCAATCTTTACATATATTTCATTATGAATTCCTTGAAGTAGAAAAGATTTTGCCAATCTATCTGCCTTGTGCCTCTTCTTTTGTTTCTCAGTATACTCTTCAAAACCAATTACATACTCTTTCGTAATCACCTCTTCTCCTTCCTCTTCAATATTAAGAAGCTTGGTTGGGTGTTTCATCAAACCTTCTTCTAAACATTTTCTGATATAATCTCCAATCTCATTCCTGTCAATGAAATCCAAAAATCTATTCCACTGTTCATACTTTCCTTTGAATAGTACCGGTGGTTTGACATTGGTTCCAATGGCTAATGCATCTCTTGAAGTCATCTTGAACTTGCATTGATCTTTAAACACAAAACAGAAAACTTCCCCAAAATAAAAAAAAATAGTCAAAAAATTGACTAAGTATAGATTTCTCACGTCACAAAAGTCACTTTTTGCACCACACAAACATATCGCACACCAAATGATACGAAATCCAAGTTTTTGCATGCTACGTGATGTGAATTCTGCCTTCTCGAACTTAGAATGATGCGAAATCTCTCTTTTTGCACGTAGTAGGATGCGAAATCATCACTTGCAAAATCAAAGAACACCAACTTTTCGCAGAATTATGTTGTACGAATTCTGGACTTAGACAAATTTTCAAAAACTCCACTTTTCGCAACAGAAAATTGTGTGAAATCTGGACTAAGAAAATTTCAGAGATCCTTTGTCATGCGAATTGAGGAACTTTTCGCGTATCAATCATAGTGAACAGTTGTTTTTTGCTCCTAAAGACTTGCGAATTCTGGGCTTTTCGCACACAACCTTATGCGAAATCTGCACTTTTCGCCCGTAGAAGCGTGCGAGTTGTTGATTTTCGCACGATGTCTTATGTGAATTTTGTCCTTAAGAAAAATTCCAAAAGCAATGACGTGTGAATTCTATCACATTTCGTACAAAACCCTCTGCGAGTTCTTCAAACTTAAAAGATGCGAAATCTTGGGATCGTGCGAGTTCTTCAGATCTCGACCCACAAACCAACTGAATCAATAAAAAACACCTCAAAACTCCAAATTCAATCTTGAAAATTCACCAATTCATCCTCGAACACAATCTGAACAGGTTACAAACAATCAATTTTGACTAAATCAACAAAAATTACAAACTCGGTGTCAAGAACAGTACGTACAGACTTCGAACAAAATTTCGATACAAATTCAAATTCACACAAAACAGTTGTGAATTGAACAATCTAATCAACACAAAACCTGTTCTATATAAACAATCGAGTACAATACAAACAAATTTCGAATCAAAACACCACAAAATCACACAACTCAATCCTGGAACAGTGTTGTCTGCGAGTTCTTGTTGTTCGACCAAAACTTTTAGATTCTTAATTCTTTTCTAAATTTGTGCTTGCTCTGATACCAATTGTGTGTCCCTTAATGTGCAATATAATCAAGATAACAACAAAGATTCAACCAAATGTGCCATATTATTTGATCTTCAATCTTCCGTAGTTTACAATCTCTCTCAACAATATTTCTCTCTCTAAAGTATTACAATAACAATGCTTAATGAATTATACAGAAAAAAGGATATTTATACCTAGAAATATTACAAAGACAAAACTAACTAAACTAAGCACTGACTTTTTATTTCCATGATCTTGGATCCAACATATTTATGCACTAACAGTAAGGGTGGCGACGCCATATATTCTTTTAGCTTTTGAAGCGCATTCTCATGGTCGTCCGTCCACTCAAAGCCCCTGTTTTTTTATCAAGACATTGTAAATAAATGATATTTATCTGAGGATCATGAGATAAACCTGTTTAATGTCGTGACTCGTCTAGTAAGTCGTTGGACTTCTTTGAAGTTTCGGGGGGGGACTTGATGTTCACGATTGCTTTGATCTGATTAGGGTTGGCCTCGATGCCACCTCATGTGACCATGTACCCTAAGAATTTTCATGTGCTTACCCCGAAGGAGCATTTAGTTGGGTTTACCTTCATATGGTTTTCTCTGAGTATATCGAACGTCTGCCTCAAGTGGTTTATATGATCTTTTGCTTGTTTCGATTTGACCAACATCTCGTCGATATATACTACCATTGTGTTGCCTAGATGTTTTTTGAACATCTTGTAGACTAGTCGCTGGTACGTCGAACCTGCATTCTTAAGACCAAAGGGGATAACTTTGTAATAATAAATACCTTTTTCTGACATGAAGGTGGTTTTTTCCTGATCATCACGATGCATCAAGATCTGGTTGTAGCCTGAATAGGCGCCCATGAACATGAGAAGTTCATGACCAGTTGTCGCATCGACCATAACATCGATATGAGGTAAATGGAATGGATCTTTAGGACATGCCTTGTTGAGATCAGTGTAGTCTATACAAACTCTCCACTTCCCATTTTTCTTTTGTACGACTACGACGTTCGCCAGCCAACTAGGGTATTTGACCTCCCTGATTTTCCCAGTCTTGAGTAAATTGTTGACCTCGTTGTTAATTACTTTGTTCCATTCTAGAGCGAACTTGCGTTGTTTCTGCTTAATAGGTTTAAATGAGGGATCAACATTGAGACGATGTGAGATAACCTCAGGTTCGATGCCGACCATATATTCGTTCGTCCAAGCGAAGCAATCGGCATGTTCTTGCAAGAAAGAATTAGCGACTCTTTTATAGCAGGGTCGAGAAATGTACCGATGAAAATAATTATGTCAGGTTTGTCATGATCTAAAACGACTTCTTCTAGACGATAGTCGTCGATATTTTCAGGACTGTCCTGGCTCTATAGTTGCTAGATGTTCTGCTTTCTAGGATTTATTGTGACTTTATAGCATTCTATTGCGATCTTCTACTCGCTCTTGATCTCCTGGACACCCCAAGGAGTTGGAAATTTGATCGTCTAATGATACGTCGAAGGAACGACTTTCATGTCGTGGATCCAAGGATGTCCCATAATGACGTTATAAGCAGACGAGCAGTTGATGGCGTTGAACTTGGTTTGCTTGTTGATTCCCTTGCGTACACTAGAAGAGTAATTTCCCTGATAGTGTTGGCCATGTCAGCATTATAGCCCACGAGCACTGTTGAATGTCGCACAATTTCTGTTTTATCTATTCCCATAGATTTGATCATAATAAGGAAAATGATGTTGACAGAGCTTCCTCCGTTGATCAAGATCCTCTTGGTCGAACAGTTCCCAATCGTGAGTTGTATGATCAACCCATCATGATGTTTCTGCCATGTGTCGATCAAGATCCTCTTGGTCGAACAGTTTCCAACTCCAACTCGTGTTTTGGTCTTGAAGATCATGAAATTGGATGCTCCTCAGGTGCTCGACTAGCGTGCCTCTTGCCTGCGGAGTACGTCAGTCCACAGATGTATGATCCTCCAGTCACACAATTGACGACCTTATTGTGCTCTGGTGAGGCTGGTTGTGCGTTAGTGCCTAATATATCTTGCAGATAACCTTTTGGTACCAGCTAGGCTAGTTCTCATCGTAGAGCTACGCAATTGTCTGTCGTGTAACCATGGTCGCTATGAAAGTCGCACCATTTAAATGTGTCTTTATTGGCATCGTCTTTCTCGCTTTTTGGCATACATTTAACGTTCTTCTGCACGTTCTTTAAAGCTTCGACCACATCTTTGGACGTTCCTTGAATCCGTAAGATGATATCTTAGGATACTGAGGAAACTTTGTCGTCCAGACATTTTTCTTCTTGTCGAACCTTACGTTCGAAATCATCTTGGATGGCTCGACCTAGGTGGTCGATCTCGTCTTGAAGGCTGGTTTCTTGACGCATAATGATCTTTTTTCGCTAGAATGCTTGTGTCGAAAGGCTATGTCATCCTCCACCCGCCTATAAGCTAATGTTCTAGCTCGAACTTCTTCAAAATTCTATGGCGGATACATCATTAGATCCACGTATAACTCGAAACTGTCGTCGATACCTCGCTTGTAATCCTCAATCGAAGTCCTGATGTCACAATTGTGGGCGATGATGATCTCCGCATTGAAGCGATTGAAGTAATTTCAAACGGACTCGCCAGATTTCTGGGTGATGTAGTAGAGATCGCTAGTTTGCTTTTCAATCTTGCGACTGCTAGCAAATTGTCAAAAAATTGATTGACCAATTCTAAAAATTTATTGGCGGATTTGGGCTTGAGATTGATCAACCATTTGAGAGCAGCACCAGTGAGGGTCACATCGAAACTCTTACACATGCACACTTCCTGATATTGGTGGGGGATGGACACCGTCTACATTAATTGTTTGTATTGTGCGATATGTTCTATCAGGTCTGTCACTCCAGAATACTTTGGGGTGAACGTCGAAATGTTATATTTCTTCGGGACATCGACCATGGCTATTTCATTGACAAAAAGCAACGCTTGAAATTCGGTACGAGGGTCGAAATCGACCGGTACAGAAACTCTAAGAAGCTTAGAAAGTAATGACAACATCTTTTTGTTCTGATCTTCCAATAATTTTAGCCATTGTGAGATTGAATCGTCAAAATTAAATCCATTGCTCATTGGGAGTGGTGCTAGTGTAAATCCCAAGTCTAGAGATGTTATGCCCACCATCGTGAAGAACCCATTGCAATGCGATGACTCAGCAGCTTCACCATTAATCAGCATGTGCACTGATGGAATGTGAATAGAAGGAAACACTGTCAACGGCGTAGGTAGCATCGAGATAGTGTAAGTTGCGGCGCCTACACCCTGTGTTGGCCTCAGATATGGAATTAATGGAGGCTGTAGACCTGCAAAATACATGTTAAAAGGTGGTCTTGCACGAAATTGGGGTCCAAATTGGTTTTCAGTGCTTTGATTCCTCAATAGTGCAATTTCCTCAGTTGCCATGCGATTTTGTTCATCTAATGCATTGATGCGATTACAAGCAGCTTCAGGTTCAATAAGCATTTGGGCAATAGCATTATGTTAGCTCCTTGTCCTGGCTTGATCCTGTTAATCAAAGAAACTTCAAGGAAGTTATTAATTGGACGCACTTTTTGTTGGAGATTTACTCTAGCTGGGCACCACGACGGGCGCCAAAATGTTAATGCCAAAAATCTTCCCAATGATGACTTAAGGTCGGTGTGGAGCTTTTAACAACTAAAGTAAGGATCAAGCAACAAATCGTGCGACGATAGATAAATAAACAAAATAACACAAGCAATTGGTGACGCGGAAAACCCCGTCGAGGGTAAAAACTGTGTGTCCCACAATCAATATAGATCAAGATTCTAACAATGAATTATCAATTGAAATAACTTTTATTAATCACAAGTTTGAGTTACAAAAGTTTCTCTCTCAACACTTCAAACACGTATGACTCTGATGATCACTTACTTCTTACAAAGAACACGCACAACACCAATATAGACTAAGGCTAACAACGCGCTAAACACTGTTCACGTACACACCTAAAACGCGCAAACAACTAAAAACAGAAAATATACAATGTTGACTTTGACTTTTATTACACTAGACTTTGACTTTGATACTGAGAGTTGACTTTAGCTTTGACCTTCAGTCTTCAGTTTTCTATGATATTGTATCCAACATATTTATACTCTAACAATCTCCCCCTTTGGATTCAAAATCATGTTTTTGAAAGATTTAGCAATTCAGTCTTCTCTTCAAGCTCAAAAAGTACAATCTTCTTCTTTGCAACAAAATTTATTCAATAAGCACAAACATTGCAATCTTCTCTTATTTTGACTGTATTCTTCCCAAGTCTGTCTCTTTGAAGAAAATTAACAATTTCCCCAAAATATGGTAGAAACGATCTTCAATAATCTCTTCAAAAATTACCACACAACTCTTTCAGACTTCGAAAAGAAATTATCTTCATATTTAGCTCAACTTGCTTCAGCAAATAATTTCCAAAGAAAATTTCAGAAAATCAGCACATCTTCAAACATCTTTGACTTTTCTTGAACAAACTTTCAAACTTTCAAATACCATATGTGCTTGGAACAACCTCTATCCAAGTACCACATATGTCGGGTCTGCAAGAGAAATCAGGAAACAACAGATTTAGGTACCCATTTAAAAACGGGTCCTAACAGATTAGCACATGATTTTGGTATCCATTTAAATATGGATCCTCTTTTTCTTTGAAAACTTTTGAAAACATTTGGTTTAGAAGAATAAACATGAAAAGATCCAAACCAATCATTATAATAAAGATAACAAGCAAAATCATTCCACCGATAAGTATAAGATTGAGTAGTAGGACGAGATAATTGGAACAATTGCTTTATTGAATATCGCTTGTAAGGAATTACAAGGTTTTGTTTATTAAAAGTAAATTTACCAACTACATCATTAACACTACTATCAGATCTATCAGTAACTACATCAGGAATTGAGTCCGCCTTCTCATCATTCTTCTTTTTAGGTCGCCATTCAATTCTCTCTTCAGACCTTTTCTTTCTTATATCTGAAACAAAGAATTTAGATTTATTAGGAAAATCAGATTTCTGAGATTGATTTTTCTTATGTTTACCAGTGTTGATCCGTTTCTGTGAGCGCTGTTTCTTATGTTTCTTACCCTTAGCATAGTAATCAGCATTCACAGAAATTGATTCACCAACCTTAGTTGATGATTCGCCTTTTTAATGCACACTAGGTAACACTTGACCATTAACAACAAAAGTAGAATGATCTGGAAGGTTAGCATTGAAATCAAACATATCAATCTCATTCACACACCCTTCATCAGAATTTAAGAAATCATTTGCAGACTCAAATAAATCATCAAAATCAGATTCAGAAGTATGAGGTGCTTTAGTGGATGTAGAACACTCTTTAGATTCAACTTTAAAAACTGTGTTCTTTATAACTATTGAAAATATAACTTTTTCAAAGTCAGCCAATATTCTTTCATTAGATAAAATATTTTCAAGCTCGATTATTTTGCTTTCTAAAATGAGTGGAGGAACATAAATTTTAGCTTCAACAGGTTTTGCCTCCAACTCCTTTGACGAATAACTTTCAAAATAATCATTTGAAAGACATTTTGGCTGATCTGAAATGTAACTATCATTCAGCTTTTGATAGCAGAATGGTAGTTGCATTTTCTTTAAGTTCTTTCTTTTCTCATCCTCTTTAGCTTCTACTTCGTCAGGTGATTTGGTAATAAATTTGGGTTTCAAATGAGGATATTTTCCAGCCACAAAAAGATAATCAAAATTATACAAAGCTGGTTGTTTTCTGATAGCTTTCTTTAGATAGTGTGGGTTTTCATAACTGATACCCCACTTCTCTCTAACATCAGGTTCCTCATTCGGGGTGTTAAGAAAAATAGTTTGATCTGTTTGACCTCGTGTATAAAGTTTGGCTTCCAAACCATTTACCTTGTTTGTTAAGTTCTTGTTTTCAACCTGCAATTTATAAGCATTTAGAACATATTCTTGCTTTTCAGAAACAGACTTAGACAATTTAGATTCAAAATCAGAAATCTTATTTTCAAAACAATCTTTTTCCAGTTTAAAATCAGAAACAAATTTGCAAAGAGAATCTATCAAATCTTTGTTCCCAACAACTTGCTTGTTAAGATCAAAGATCTTTTGATTTTTCTTTTCAACTATGTTCTTTTCCTTTTTCAGTTTCTTTTGAAGATCTTGAAGTTCGACCATCATAGCTTCCATTTTAACCAAAAAAATCAGATTTGGAAATATTATTTACCTCATCAGTAGTTTCTTCATCCGAATCATCATACTTCACTGTGTCACCCATCAAACACATGTGAGTTGATTCTTCTTTTACCTCTTCATCTGAATGATCTATCCAATACTCGTCTTCAGCCATTAATGCCTTTCCAGCTTCCTGTTGCTTGGCCAAGAGCATTTTGTTCTTGTAGTATTCCGAGCTCCGAACCTTCGGCTTCCGACAGTCTTTAGCGTAATGACTGACTTTGCCACAGTTGTAGCACTTTATCAGATCATCTGTCTTCTTTTCAGCACCAACATAGTCATTCAGATATTTTTTCTTCTCTTCCGACTTTCTCTCCACATACCGGTTATGTTCATATCTCTTTCCTTCAACTCTTTCCCGATGTTCATAATTCTTTGAACTTGATGAAGAATACCTCTGTGTGTTTGAACCCGGTTTCTTGTAGAATTTCTTCTGGAACGCTCGGGTCAGGAGAAGCATAGCTTGTTTGAGGTTTTCTCCATAATGACTATCTGAATATGAATCGGAATCAGAACTGGGAATCACAACTTTCTTTTTCTTTTTCTTCTCTTTCTTCTCTTTCTCCTTTTCTCCAGCTACCAGGGCTATTGGATCACAAAGTTTCTCAGCTTTCTTCTTTTCAGCTCTTTTATCTTCCACCTCTTCCTCATTCTGACTCAAAGTCTCGTAGACTTTATGAAGAGGTATGTCGCTCAAGTCCTTCATCTGCTTCATCCGATGGGTATGTTTCTTCCATTCCGCTTGCATAATGCTTAGGAGCTTGACGTTGTTTTCTATCTGCTTCTTCTTCACTTTGTTCTTTGAGAGTTCATTCAGAAGAAGCATAAACCTCTCATAGGTTTCCTCTAGGCTCTCATTTTCTGTTGCTTTAAACTCTTCATAGCCATTTATGCAGTTAGCCACCTTCATCTGATTACCTACTTTGGAACCCAACATCATCTTTTGTAACCGATCCCACATTTTCTTTGCATTCGCCTTGTAGCTATCTATCTTGATATATATCTCATTCGGAATACTCTGGAGTAGAAGAGATCTTGCTTGCTTGTCTGCTTTAAATCGGCTTTTCTGCTCCTCAGAATATTGTGCAAAATCCATCAGAACAACTCTCATCTTTTGCACTCTGTCCTCGTCTCCATCCTCACTGGCTAAGGATTCATCATCAGGTATTTGTACAGTAGGTGGAATCATGGGACCTTCTGTAATTGAAAGCAGAATGTTTTCCCCATTTGCATGTCGATCAACAAAATCCATAAATCTGTCTTTCCATTGCTCATATTCTCCTTTGAAGAGAACAGGAGGCTTAACGTCTGTACCAATAGAAAGAGCATATTTTGAAGTCATCTTGATCTACACTGTTTACTGAACGTCAAAAAATTCAGAAAGTAAAGCTGGATCTACAAAAATCAAACTTAGTTAAATTTCATAAAAAATCAGAAAAATTTTCTAAGTATGAAACTCGCATACCAAATAAATCTAAACAAAACACGCAAATGCCTTCTTGCGAGTTTGAGAAACGCGCAGAAGGAAGGCTGCGTGAAGTCACTTCTCGCACACAATGATGTGCGAGTTTGTGCTTCGCGCACGACACTACTTGCGTGAATCAGGGTTCGCGCACAATGTACTCTGTGAGTTTCTACTTCTCGCACACCACAATGTGCGAGTTTTGAAACTTCTCGCAAGACCTTTGCGAGTTAGACACTTAGAATATTTTCGAAATCCAACTTCGCGCTAAATGTAAAGGCGCAAGATTCAAATCTTGCGAGTTTTAGACTTAGGAAAAATAAAGCAAGGATACTTCGCGCAAACACCAAAACGCGCACGACACTATTTCTTCCAAACACCACTTCGCGCACAACAAAGAGGTTGAACAGTAGAAACTCGCACCTAGTTATGTGCGAGTTCTAGCTTCTCGCACGACCCTATTAGCAGGTTCCTCACTTCAAATTCAAAATAGTTCTTTGCTAGTTCTTTAAGGCTTGCGAGTTCTTTCTTTAGCGAGTTCTTCCTTAGCGAGTTTTATGGATCTTGCGAGTTCTTCACTTGCAGTTCCAAAAACTCACTTTTTAACTCTGATTTGATTCAAACCAACATCAACTCACTCGAAACTTTGCAATACTCCTTGAAATCAAGTATCGAACAAGTTACAATACAAGAATTACATGAACAAACACAAATTGATGCTTTTTTATTCTATTACAGTTCGTATGACAAACTCGAACAAAGTTCTACAAAAATCACAATTCAATCTAATTGTGTGTGAATTAAACTAAGTGTTCCAAATCAAAGTTGTTCTAGAAGTAGAATCGATCACCAAAATACTAAAATCACGTCCATAACATCACTGAATCGACAAAAAAAAATATCACAACCCATTTTTGCGAGTTCGACAAAATACAATCTGAAAACTTCAAATTAGATCCAATCTTTCTGAATTCTGTATGCTCTGATACCAATTGTCTGTCCCACAATCAATATAGATCAAGATTCTAACAATGAATTATCAATTGAAATCACTTTTATTAATCACAAGTTTGAGTTACAAAAGTTTCTCTCTCAACACTTCAAACACGTATGACTCTGATGATCACTTACTTCTTACAAAGAACACGCACAACACCTATATTTACTAAGGCTAGAAACGCGCTAAACACTGTTCACGCATACACCTAAAACGCACAAACAACTAAAAACAGAAAATATACAATGTTGACATTGACTTTTATTACACTAGACTTTGACTTTGATACTGAAAGTTGACTTTAGCTTTGACCTTCAGTCTTCAATCTTCTATGATCTTGTATCCAACATATTTATGCTCTAACAAAAACCGCGGTCAATAGAAGAGATCGTCAATTCACTATGGACGTCAAACAGGAACATTGTCCTTTCGAACGAACAGTCGAGAGTATAATCGACGATAATACAAGTAAAAGATAAACACATTGTAAGATCGTTGAATGTGCTGTGAAGTGGAGCACTTCGTCGAGGGTTCTTTCTTGAGAGAGAATAAGTTGAGTGGCTATCATGTGCTTGAAAGTTATATGTTTGAGTCCTCGCCTTTTGAGCTCAGCATGGCTTACATATATAGTTTTAGACACCATAAATAAGCTTTAAACGATCCACCAGTCCGTACATTGTATGGTCTTGATGAAGATTGCCCATTATGACCATTGTTCATAAATGTGATTAACCTGAAATAAAGAGACATAAAGAGAAATGTTCGTTGGTAATAAATGAGTCACGGTCGTTATATATCTTGCAAATGTCCTAAGATATGTGACGACGAAGGACTTTTGGTCGTAAGTTGTGAGAAACTTACGACCGTCGCCATAAGTGGCGACCAGAGTCATCGGTATATGTGGTCTTCAGGACCTTATGTTAATACAAGATTTGTCTTAAGATTGGAAACGTTTGGTCTTCATGTGTCTGTTAAGACTTGTGAAATTTTACCCAAACAGTCTGACGTCATAGCAACGTGTGGAGCGCTTGGTGTCATGTGTAGGGACAGGTGTCGACCATCTGGCAATAGCACGCGAAAAGGCGATGGACAGGTGTCGACCATTTGTTGGCTCGACCTATCACCGTATCCCGTATAAATAGAATGCTTCGGCTGAATCCTTTTCTTTTACGCATTCGTGATTTTTAAGAGAAAGAACTCCGTATCTTCGCTAAAAACCTGCAAATTTTAAGTTCGAGATTTGAGCCCATATAAGGTTCGATACTCATACCATTTTACACGTAGAAAGTCGATAGCAAGAAAGCCTACGAAGAACTGGGGAAGCGTTTTAGCTGTATACAACGACTGCCTCTACCCCCGACTTCCTCATGTCCTTACATCCTGTTAGTATCCTCAGCGAGGAGGAGGGCCTCATGGAGTTCCGGTTGTTAGCTGGAATTCCTGAGAGTGTGAGACTTAATGCTCCAGACCAACTGAGGTCGGAGCAATTTCTGAATGGGTACTTCGTGATATACGAGTATCCATTCAAGATAGGGTTTACATTTCTCTATTCGCCATTGTCAAGGTCGTTCCTCACGACCTTTGACCTATCTCCGGGGTAGACGATGCCCCAATTCTGGTGAATCGTTCAAGTCATTAAACAATTGATAGTGGAATGGGCGTCGACCTTCACTGTCAACGATCTTTTCTTGGCCTATTCGGTCAAAGCGGAGGCGAACCATCGTTACAGCCACTTCTCCCGATACAGAGGGGCTCGTACATTGGTTCAGGCGACTGCGGTTAACGACCGCAAGCGGAAGACATGATATGTTTTCGGCTGGCTGTTCACATTTGGTGACGACAGCAAATGGCTCGTTTCTGGGTGAAACACCCAAGGAAAGAACCTTCTAGTCTTTGTTTTCATTTGTCTTTAGTTTATTTGTTTATTTTTAACGATTGTGTTTTTGCTTTGTCCATCGAACGACTTCACGGAAGTCGGACCTTCTGGAGATTCTACTGAAATGATCGAGAGATTCCTCGAGTTCAGCATCGAGGATCGCTCTTTCTTCAACGAGGACGACGAGGTGACATTCAGCGGGACGTCTGCAGCCCTGACTGCTGAAGAAGAGGAAGAATATTGGGAAGAGAATATGATAGGTATGTGTAGAACATTACCTCCTTTTGTCATCGTCGTAAGTTTTCTTTTTTCATCGTAAGGTAGTAACGTTACTTTTTTATTTTTCTGTTTTCAGAAGATTCGATCCCCAAACCGGTGACTAACTTCTACAAGAGAGAGGCACTAGCCTACCTCGCCGGAGAGGGTCTAGAGAAGAATAGAAAGGCTTCCCCGAGAACTGGGTCGGGGGTCAAGAAGACCAAGGCGATTTCGAGGGATCCGTCTTTGAAGCGCGACGACCCTGAGATCGTCCTTGCTGAAAAGGTGATGTTGCCTCCGGTCGTGGAAGCAATGCCGGTTTCTTCGGATCCACCATCGGGGGTGGAGGTTCCCTTTTCGAAGGACAAGGGGAAGGTTCCTCAGGTCGAGGAGGACCCGAACCTGATGTCGGTCAACTTCACGTTGTCGACCAACTTCATGTCAACCGGTAATCTGAAGAGGAATAAAATGTTCTCTCTCTTGAACAATTTTCTTCTGTCGACATTTCGTGACCGATTCAAGGACATCGCGATCGACGACATGGGAGACAACGTCGTTGGGCTCTCGTTCATGGTACTTCACTTTTCTTTACTTTGAATTTTTCTATTTTGACTTTGATTGTACGATCTAATTTTGCTTTGTCGTGCGACTTTATAGGCGTTCCAGTTATCGCTTGTCCTCCACTCATGTCTCGACGACGTGAGGAAGCTGGTCCCCAAGGCTTTGGACAAGGAGAAGACAGTTCTCGCGAGTGAGAAGGACTTTTTGGCCAAGGATAAGGATGCAGAGGCGAAGAGGAAGGAGTAATCCATGCGAATCTACGATGCCCTCAACAATCTAGAGGTCGTGGGGCACGATAAGACGGAGCTCCATGGACGCCTAAAAGAGGCCCTCGACAAGGCTTCCGCGGCAGAGGCAGTGATGGAGGCAACCAAGGCCACCTCGACTGCGAATGAAAATAAAGTCGAGGCCCTTAGGTCAGAACTGGGTTTGGCTAAAGAGCAGATCGCGGCCTTAGAGGAGAAGGTAGCGTCCATCAAGGAGTTCACTCAACTCAAGGTACGCGTCGCCTTAATGCGATGCCACTTGACGGGGAAAAAGCCCTTGGAATCGGCCAACGAAGAATTGGCCTTCTTCCTTCAATCTGTTGGGGTTGAGAGGGATCTCGATTCCAGAGACGAGTAGGTGGTCAAGTCTAGGGATGACACTTCTAGAGGTGGAGATGTTGAGGTTGCGGCCCAGCAGCAGCATGAGGAGCAACCGACTCCTTCTTTAGCTTTTTTCGTTTTTCTTTTGTACCTTTATTCGGGTGACCGTTGGTGGTCGTGCTTTTATTTTATATCCTGTCACGATTAATATAAAAAGAATCTTTTGACTATATGATCTGTCACAACTTATATTTTCCATATCAATCCAATGCTATAAATTGTAAAGAAAAATCACTAGTCATTCACGACAAACGTAATAAGATGAGAGATAATAGAAAACAATAGAGATTTCCTAAGTAACGCACGACATCCCAAACAATTAAGCTTAAAAGAAGAGACATGCGACTAGGGAAAGTGAATAACCTGTCAAACATTTGAATCAAGAGTCTTGCAACCAGGGCAAGCAATAAACTTGTCGATTGACTAAATCAAACTTAGGTCAAGGGACTTGCAATCAGGGAATTTTTTTTCTAAAGATTGGATCTTTTGTCGAAAGACTATGAATCGTGCGACCAGGTCGTGATATGATTGTATAATTGTGAATTAGGTCGAAAGTTCGACCGATTCATATGTTTGTATGAACCTGCGGTAAAATAATATTAGCGGTGGTCATTGTCTAGGCCATCGACTCTCCGATGCTTTAGTCAGTAATCATGATAATGAAATAATCGTAAAGAAAAAGATAAAGTTAAAAGAAATACTTCTTTAAATGTAGCGCATTCCAACTTCGTGGGATATCCTGATTTTTGAGGGTTTGTAGCCGGTAGGCGCCTTTCCCTACGACTTCAGATATGCGATATGGTCCATTCCACTTGGTGGATAACTTACATGCGTTTGGTTCCTGAGTGTTTTAGAACACTCGTCGTAAGACATAATCACCTTAAAGATGCCATTTTGATCAATACAGACTCCCTTAATTCCTCCAGTGCATTGAGGTCGTAACTTAGATCGACTAAGTTATGGTCGATCGACGTGTGTTGTGCGGTTGGAAATTGGGCCTCTACCGGCAAGACCGTTTCGCAACCATAGACCAAGGAGAAAGGGGTTTGTCCTGTAGATGTATGAGGCATCATACGATTGGCCCAAAGAACAGTCGAAAGTTCTTCAACCCATTTGTCTTTGGTTGCTTTGAGTCTCTTCTTGATATAATTAATGATTGTCTTGTTGCTCAACTCAGCAAGTCCATTTGACTGAGGGTAACGGGGTGTCAAAGTCGTAAGTTTGATATTACGATCTTCGCAGAACTATCGAGTCTTGTCACTTATGAATTGTGTAGGTTCCCAGTTTGGGTGTAACAATGATTATACCAAAACAAATGCAAGTAGAGTGATATGCGGAAGCATTTTAATGCATAAGAATGGTATGGTATGGTAGTAAACACGCACAAACAAGAAACAAAGATAACTAATAACTATATGAGTGAATTACTGAAAGTTCATCTTCATTAAACTTGCCAAAACACCAAGAGCATGCAGTTGTTTGTGTGCAATATTTTCTCTCAACAGATTTCTTTCTTGCTAGACAAGCGTGGGTAAATTGTATGCGATCATTGTGAATTTAGGTGGTGCTCCCTACTTATACCAGGAGTGGAGCACACAAACGTACAAGACAATGGTTGACATTCCATAAACGGAATGCCACCTGGAGAGTAAACACAACGTTTGTGTACTATTGATATGGTGAATCTTCGTACAGCAGGGAAGAACGTGATCTGCACATGGCATTGTCTCCAAGAAATTCACACGTCTTCCATCTTCCAGAGCTAGTCACCACAGAGGCTCTATGAAGGGTCACAGAGGCTCTAAGGTCTGACGATTATCTTCAGGTTAAGTTCTTCCGGCTTGATGGTCGACAGAGCTTCTGAGCATTGCACTTCTATTGAAACTTAGTGTATGACAGATGTCTTCTGGGGTTCCTATAAGCCTATTTTTCAATACTTCTATACACAATGATTGGAGCTAACAATCTCCCACTAAGTTTTGAAAAATAAAAGAAATATGGAAGTTAGAGTACGACTAAGTATGAAACATTAGAGGTGAAAGGAATTCATCTTCTAAAGACATATTTCATTCATATAAGTAGATGCCATAAGGCATGTATAGAAATTAAATAAAAAAACAAAGGTACAAGTACATTTACATTGGGAAATCATTGATCGACTGAGTAAATCTTTCAGCTAGAGTCTTCTGCATGCTATGTATGAGATCCCTGAACTTGAGTTGTGCATTAATGTCCTCTATCATTTTCTCTGTCGGCCCCCTCTAAACTCTCTCTGTCCCGATCTTTCTGAGAATAGTGCTCCAGATCTTCAGAAGGGTGTCATTTAAATACTTGTGTCTCTAGTGAGGTTTGAAAATATTCTTGTGTCCATCATCATCTTTGTAGACAAACCCATTTTGCGGTTACACTATCAAAGAATTGGATGGGATCTCCTCTAAGCCAGGAATGAGGTCATCTGGCCTTGTTACTGCAAGCTTCTCGACTCCAAGTCGCAGAGCGACTTCAAAATCCATCTTGCTGTAGTATTTGACATGTTCTGTGTATGCATGAATTTTTGGCAGATCGTATGGGGCAGAGGTTTATAAGACCAGCTTCTAAGAACATGTGCTTCGACCCATCTTTTTGTTCGACATGGTACTTCACATACATAACTGCCTTGTTTGCAAACGAGAGTAAGGTGAGCCCCAGAACTTTCTTGATGTCAGAGATAGAGAAGACTACCAATTTTTCTTATGTTGTTCTCCAGAACCTCATTCTGACTTCTTCCTTCATGAGAGGATGGATGCTTGGTTGAACGAACACCTCCTCATTTTTACGTTGTACAAGTAGTTGTAGATGTTCTCACAAAAAGTCAACTCTTTCGGTGGTGGCCTTGGAATTGGTATCTACATGGCGTCCATGGATTGAACTATGCTCTTGACTCGATCATCTATTGGTTTCTTTGGCACAGATGTATCATTCATAGAATGTTTCTTCGCCTTAGGGGCAGAGGAAGTGGAGGTCTTTATTTTCTGCAGCAATCTCTCAGTACGTATCATCTGATTATCTTCATTAACGTTTATGGGCTCTAAAGCTAGAGAATTGTATTGGGGGTATAAGGGAGACTGGAATGAGCTCGGGACTTGAGTGTTGCACAAATTTCTGAAATTCCTCTGCGATGAATTCAGCTTCAAGTACACTATGGCATTGGTGAGGGGCACTGCAAGAATGGTGGTGCTTGGGAAGACATTTACACTCAAGCTATTGAACTCAGAGGCACAAGATTTGGTCTTCTTAGTAGTACTGTCTGAGGTCAATGGTATTGTACTGAGGGGAGTGGCTGCAATAGGTTTTGCAGATATCGATGGCAGAGTCTTCTCCCCCTCATGAGGACCAGAAGGTCCGACATTATCCGGCCCTTGGTCATCATGCTTCCCCCTCTGTTGGTTTGCCTCTTCCTGGCAAGATGAGGGTTCATTCCTTGTCTTTTTCTTTTGGAGGTTCATTTTTGCATGATGTTCGACGACCACGACAACATCGTGTGCGGCCATTGTGGCTTTATTGACCTCATAGTCGGTCTTGAACTTCATAAGGGGGACCATACGCTTTAGATCTTCTGAGATTTTCTCACCCTTAGAAGTGAGTTCTCCAATCTTGTGAACCTTCTGCATTAGTGATTCTCGCATCTAGTGAAGTTTTGTCTTTGTGGCAAGTGAAGAAGAGAGGTTCACTTCTATGGAAATTTGCGGCTGAGATGTGGTTGGCAGAGGGACGATGGTACTGCGAACCATGTCCTTTATTTTTGTTCTCATAGTCGCGAGCACTTCTTTGGCAGAAGGTGAGGTAATGGCTGGAGAAGGAGCTGGTTGTTTCTGTTTGTTTGCGATCTCAGCCAAGCACCTCAGAGCTTCTGTGTTTGCCTCAACTGTCGTTCTCAATTTGGCAAACTCTTCCTTGGTGACACTTTCAGCAGAGGCTTGGGAAATCTTCTTAATATCCACATAGTTCTGAATGGTGGATTTCTTCAGGTCTTCGATGGCCTCTAGGGTCTGTATAAGTTCTACTTTCTTCAGTGAGTAGACCTCAAATAAGATATCGGTGACTCTGTTGGATAAGACACCGGATGAGACGTTAGTGTCTGTGGCCAAGCTTTTCAACTCCCATAGGACATTGTACACAACATTAGCAAAAGCTTTGAATTCAGCCTTAGTGACGTCTATAGAGGGGTTATCCTCGGTACCAACACATGGTTTGAGTTGTGTCAGGTCACCCTTGGCACCTAAAGAGCTTTTGTTAAGATTAGGCTCAGTAGGTTTTCCGTCCGATGCAGTCAAGCTTCCGGCAGGAGAGCTGTCTGCGAACATTCCGCTCGTATCATCATCTACAGGGGATTCAGAGTTCTTCTGTAGTGTGAGAGTAGATTTACTCGGAGGTTGGTCTAGAACCTCTTCGTGTGCATGTGAACTCTCAGGTAGCTCTGAACAACCTTGGGTTATACCCTCATGTGTGCCAGAGGCAGCAAATGCCTCTATGTTTTGGACCGGCATGCTCTAAGGAAAGATAGAATTTACTTCTTCACCAACATCTTTTTGGGAGGATGTGGTTGCTTGGTTATCCTCTGATACAAATGGTACAAAGGAAGAAAGAATTTCCTCTATCCGGCTAGGTGGGTTAGTGTTCAGAGTCTGCACTCCTTCTTGAACACCCTGCTGCACTAGACCTGCAGAGGTGGATGGGTGGTTAGCACTGGGAGGGAAGTTGGATGGTGTGCCTTCGACATCTTTTTCTCTTAAACTCTCCTCCTTCTCATTTTCCCTCTCCGCACCTAAATCTTCATCATTATCCTCTCTTCCAGTGACATCTTCTACCAGAACCTCTTCGTCATTTTCTTTTGTAGCTTCAGCTCTAGGAGGTGACATGTCAAATGCAGAGGCCATTTCTGCAAGAGCCTCTGTATAATGGCTCTGAGTGGCCTCTGTGGCAAGAGGACTAAATCTCTCCATCACTTCATTGGCAATTTCTGTCGCGATTGCCAATGGGCTCAGGGGCCTTTCTTCTTCTGTTCTGGCCTCGATCTAAGTATTTTGGGCTTCATCAAAGGTCACCCTTCTTCTTCTCCTCCACTTTTGCTTCTCCCTCTTCAGAGAGCATAGAGGCAAGATCATCCTTAGATTTGTCGGCGAATTTTACTGTTAATTCCCAAATTATCAAGTTCTAATCAATCAAAAACAATTAACAAGATGAATATTCAATTACTCAACCTTTTATTGTATTCCAATCAAGATTCGTATACAGAATGTTTTACTTTCTCTCTCTAGGATCTGCGTACTCTCTCTCTAACTTGCAACTGTTATATTCTAACTTCTAACTTCTAGCAATATATCTATTAAAGGAAAACAAGATACACGCGCTATTACAAAACACAAAAACACAAAGACTTGGACTTTGACTTTTATTACAAGGAACTTTCACTTTGACTTTAAGAGTTGACTTTCAGCTTTGACTTGCTAGATTTTGACCTTCAGTCTTCATGATCTTGTATCCAACAAATATGTGCACTAACACAATCTCCCCTTTGGATTCAAGATCATCTCTAAAAGATTTTGCAATTCAATCTCTCCCTTTGGCTCAATTTGTGTAACCTCCCTTCTTGTACAAAAATTACAGTCTCCCCCTTTGATGCAATGAAGAACTTTATCAACTTATCTCCCCTTTGAGCTCTTTAAGAAACATAACAATCTCCCCAAAATAGTAGAAACCACTTTCAGAAATTGGAAGAAAAAATTATCTTCAGATTCAACTCGGATTGCTTTAGCAAATTGTCTTCAAAGAAAATTTCAGTAATCTTTTCTCTCTTTCATAAATCTTTGAGCTATCAACCAACTTCAACAAATTAACTGTCTTGAAATAAATTTCTTCTTTCAGTTCCAACTTTGCTTCATCAAACCAATAATTTCTTGAACACTTTTCAAAACTTTCTTGATCTTCTCCCCATCTCTCACATTTCTTTATTATCTCTCCCTCTTTTTGATGAATGAAGCATGAGATCATCAAAACTTAACAAGAAATGTCTTTGATATGTTCTGACCACTGATCTTTACCACTGAGCCTCTAAACATCTATCGATCCAAAAAGATATTCATCCGAATCTTTGCAAATTCAGACAAATTATGAGTGTAACACCCAAATCAACAAATGAATCAGTTAAAATGGCTGTCAGCAACACTAAGTCACTGTGTAACGAATACACATTGGAAAGGAGTTTTTGTGATGTTCACTCCCCCAGGTCTTCCATTCAATCATCGAAACACCACAAAAGAATTTCTATGAAAGTTATGACAAGAAAACATATTCCTTGTGTGCTCGTGCATGTGTTTGAAAGAATTAAGCACAAATGATTGCTTTTATAAGGCTCAAAATTGTGTAAACCATTGAGACAACAACAGTTAAAAACAGACTCGATTGTGCATGATCGAAGTGCGAAGTTGGGGCAAACTTTCTTCTTTTTCAATATCCAGATTTTCCAAATGAAAAACAGATAGATTATGTGTTGCGTCCCCTTGAAATATGAAACATTTTCTTGTTGAGAAGAAAATGAGTGGTTGTCGGGTTTTATCAAGAGTTGGCATGGGCTAGTTTCCTGTTTCAATAATGTTCACGAAGAATTGTGAAACACTAGAAATGTGGCTGCCTAGCTCAGGAAAAAAAAATTGGTGCAGAGTTTGATATTCTTTTACTCTGTTCTCTCACCCTCTTTCTTTTAATCTTGGAGCTCGCTTCTAACCAAACTCTCTTTTTCATTATACCTCATCACACAACCCACACTCAGTATTTGAGTCCTCACACATTCGATCACTTAAGGATTAACTTCTTGGGTAGGAAACACTGGTTAACGTGAATCCATAGAAGTTTCATTTAAGTCCTCACACAAGAAACCCATGTTGTCCTATAAGAACATGTTGCTCAAAATGGTTTAACTTGTTAGTTAAAGCACACACACACACATACACATATATATATATATATATATATGTATATACAAGTCAGATATCTGTATGCTCATAGATGTAATCATGAAGATTTGAGCATTTTTTTTAAACATTGAGGATATTTCAAAACAAGTATAGTGAACGAACGAAATGAATACAAGAAATTTGTTTGAAAATCTGACATTGTATGAAAAAGATCAATAAATTCGAACATATGTAATCATTCAGATTTGATCTTTTCAATTAAGGCTTAGGTCAACAAAAATCGAATATTGTCTATACGAAACAAGATATAGAAATTCTTGAAAGAAACGTTTTGAAATGAACTCAACGCTCAAACTTTGAAAATCAAGCGGGGTGTATCACCATCAAAAAATTTGTTCAGTTTGAGACATGGTGATAACATTTACAACAAAAATAGTAAACTGGTGTGTGTGAATACTTGTAAGTATAAAGAAAAGATAAAACACAAGTATTTATCTTTGGAAACACACGGTTTATTAAACATTGAAAGCATATGAAACATGAAAACAATTAAAACCACACTTCTATATTCATGAAATCGTTTTAAGAATCAGAAGTGGTTTGAACATTTAAAAACATGTTTTCATATCTGAAAGTTGTCCTTCTTTCACATACTTATGAGATTACGATTAGAAATAAACCTTTTCACTCAGTCTTAAATCTCATCAAGTCAACTCTAAATCATACATGATATGATCATTTAAGCTTCCTCTCAAATCTGCAAAAGTCACAAAGTCCGTCAAAGTGCAAAGCTTTATTCACAACATTTATTGAAAAGTAATGACTTAAAGAAGTAAAACTTTGAATGTACAAGTTCTGATCAGATGTAATCAGAAGTCATATACTCCCCCTGAAATTATGCATCATAAAATATGCCAGTGAAAAACATGATAGAAATCTACAACTCCCCCTGAAATGTAGATCATCATATCTTTCGAATGCATATTTTCAGTAAAAAATATGTACTCCCCCTTGAAGGTTGATCTTCTTATTCGAGTATTGGAGTACAATCTCTTATCAGCACGGGAGCATCATTTCTTTTGATCATTGAAGAGCGAGTCCTAAAATGTTGTGTTTAGAAGTCAAACTCTTTATCACTGAGGTACAGATCCTGAACTGTAGTATTCAGAAGCCTTGGTTCTCTTACTCCTTCTTGACTTGAAGTGCTACAACATAGATTCGTCTTTCGGCTTCGGTACCCACTGGTATTTGGGTCCATGTTTGTGAGTTGCAGTTCTATTAGGAGTAATAGAATAAGAACCATACAAGTAATGATCACTCGTTTTATGAACAAAATCATATGTACGACAGTAAGAACAATAACTTTTCCTTTTAGACAACCTGATTAATTGATCTCTCGAATAAACAAGATCAGGTTTACCTTTCCGCACATTGTTCTTCTTTGCTTGTGATGCATGTACAAATGACTTATTTCCTTTCTTCTCATCCTTCTTCTCAACATCAACTGGTTTCACTTTCCAAACCAGTTTCTCTTCTTCATATCTCCTTCTTCTTCTTCTTCTTCTTCTTCTTCTAAATGTATCTGAACCATCTACATTTCTATCAAAGAAAATGTTAGTAGTACGAATCTGATCATATGAATTAATTGACATTTTTGTTGAAACAGTTCTATGATGTGAACTTGCAGCTGTGTGGAATGAACATTCAGAATCAGCGGAATCATCTCTAAGTGTGTGGATAATTGACTCTGGAGTCGATTGCTCAGTCACCACCACCTTAGAAACAATATCTTCAAGCTCTTTTATCTTTGAAGATAGACTGTTCTTTTCTTTGATGTGCAGGTCAATCTCTTTCTTGAATTCAGATTTCGCTTTCTGATCATTCAATGCACAAGCAGATAGTTTAAATAACTTGTCAGTAAGCTTCTTAATATCATATTCAAAATTATTTCGTTCTTCTTCAAAATCATTCTCCACATTCTTTCTTCCATCAGATATCTCTTTGAATATTCCAACATTCTTCTGTTCTATAACCTTCTTCTCTTTTTCAAACTTGTCACTTTCCAGGATGATCACTTTCTCAAAGTCAGATACTTTTTGAGAAAGTTTAGAACATTTAAGCTCAACCATCTTCTTCTCTTCAAAACTCTTCCTCAAAAACTCAGAAAACTTCTTTGCAAATCCTTTCGTTTCACTTTCAAAATTATCTCTTTCTTTGATTATCTTTTGTTCCAAATCTGATATTTTCTTTTGAAGATTAGCATTTGCAGTTTCCAAACTCTTAATTATCTCTTCATTCTGACTGCAATCTAAAACTTTCTCTATCTCTAACATCTTCTGCCTTAACTCAGAATTTTCAGTCTTCAATTTCTCAGATTCCAACCATTTATCTTCCAAGACTGAGATCTTTCTTTTCAGCTCTCTATTCTCAGCTTCCAAAATCAGTAACTTTTCTTCATCATTCATCCCAGAAGTCTGTTTCAGAAGATCTTCATTAATCTTCTTTAATGCACTGACTTCTTCTCTCAGTATCTTCATTTCATCATGGTATATTTTTTATCGTTTCGAGTAATATTCAACAGATGAAGCGAAGTTTTTGTTCTCTAATATGAGTTTGGCAATCTTTTGTTCATCATCATCAGAAAAAATATGCCATCTTGAATATTTGTTTACAAAAAGAACTTGAATTTGATCGTTGGTTCAAGTGAAATCTCAAAATACAGCAAAACTCAAAAAAAATTCAGAAAATAATATTTTCAAAAAATTTCCAAGTATGGAATTCTCACAACACTGGAATGCAAACAATTCGCACACATAATTCGTATGCAAGACAAACCAACAAGAATTAGCACACTTCAAAATCTTAACAAGAATTCGCATACAACTTTTCACAAGTACGAATTCTGGAAATTCGCAACACCCATACGTACGAATTCTGTACAATTCGCACAAGACACGTATCGAATTCATAAACACTATTATGCGAAATCTAGATGTCTGCGAGTTCTTGAGATCTTGATGAAAAGTACCCTCTGATTCAATCAAAAACCATCTAATCTTCGAATTTCGATCTCAAACTTCGACAATTAAACCACTAATACATCTAGAATAATATTCGACCAAAGAATTACAACGAAATACACTCAAACTTACAAATTAGATACATTATAGTGCGTAGAACTCGTGAACTCAAACTCGTGAAATTTCAAAAATTGAAGATCAATTACAGTGCAAATCGATACTAAACCTATACAAGATTGTTCTAGACAACAATACGAACTCATTAAAACCAATTACAAATCCAAATTCGCAAAAAGACTCAAAATTCAATCTACGACTCAAAACATAGTGTCGACTCCATATTTTCTTGATTTCAAACTTGGATCTGCTCTGATACCAATTGTTAATTCCCAGATTATCAAGTTCTAATCAATCTAAAACAATTAACAAGATGAAGATTCAATTACTCAACCTGTTATTGTATTCCAATCAAGATTCGTATACAAAATGTTTTACTTTCTCTCTCTAGAATCAGCATACTCTCTCTCTCTAACTTGCAACTGTTATATTCTAACTTCTAACTTCTAGCCATATATCTATTAAAGGAAAACAAGATACACGCGCTATTATAAAACACAAAGACTTGGACTTTGACTTTTATTACAAGGAACTTTGACTTTAACTTTGAGAGTTGACTTTTAGCTTTGACTTGCTTGACTTTTACCTTCAGTAGTCATGATCTTGTATCCAATAAATATGTGTACTAATATTTACTAGCTTCCTCTTCTTCCTCTACTTTGAGGGTTCTTCTGTAGCGTGTACCTTAGGAGATGGTACAGAGGTTGTATCGACAGGGGGTTCTTCGCGCTCAACCCTCTTAGAAGATATCTTCTTCTTCTTCAGAGGTTCTTCGACTTCTTGCACCTGAACTGCAGGTGGGTTGGGATCTCTTCTTTTGTGGTTCTCTTGTGGGATTTTCTTTTCTTTTTCTCCTAGATTCTCTCATCCCCATCCCCATGCTCGTATGTTGCCTCTCTGTCTACTCTCATCTCACTTGTACCACCTTGTTATCCCTCTAAAGCAGTTGTTCTAAGGAACACAACTTCCTCACCCTCTGTGGCTCCTATGCGTGGAGGGGTTGCAGGATTCGGTTTTGGAGTCCTGTGTCCACGTCTGTACGCCCTCCTATCTTCTCTACCTAAGTAAGTTAACATCTTTTCCGGTAAAGGTCTAGCACTTGGATATCCATAAGGTATGATGGTGGGTTTGTAGGTGGTCATGGAATGGGTTTTGACCTTCTGTCCGTCCATAGGAACCTTCTTCTCCATAAGGTGATTTCCCATAAGTACAGCAATGAACCTTTGGAAAATAAGTGATGGTAGAGGTTTGTCCCTTGATTGTTCTTCCTTCTTCTTAATCACGGCACCCACCATTTCTCTTAGGATTAGTCTTGCGTAGTCTAGAGGGAGATCGAAGTAGATACCATACATTATGGCTAAGATGTTATGACTGTTTGGTCTGGACTCCCAATCTTTCCAGTTAAGCAGTGGTTCAGTATTGAGAAGAGCACATTCCTTATAGGAGGAAGGACTTGCCTTCTGAAGTCAGTTCTTTTGGTTATGGGTTTGGCATATCCAATGAGGAGGATAAAGTCTACAAGCTCATCATCGGAGGGTTCTTCGGCATAATTGACTATGCCTAGTTGCCTTCTGGTGAGTAGTTCAAAAACAAAGGAGGTTAATTTTTGATTAATCCCTTGTTCCAGAATGTGGTCCATGTTTTCAGTAGTGGCATAGCCCATGATGGTAGGTTCAGATTCTTCATATCTACAGCTTAGCCAAAATTGTCTGACGATTGATTCAGGGATATCGTTTTTGTTCATGGTTAGGGCTTTGCTTATGAAGTGATTCTTTAGGAGTTTGATGAGGGGTTCAAATTCTTTGTTAAAAGCCTCAGGATTCAGTAACACATAGTGGTTGTTAGGTTTTAGTGGGAGAGATACATTGTGGTACTGAGCATTTGTGAAGTAAATTAGTCGACTGGAGAGGGGGTTTTGTTGCTCAGCACTGTCAGAATAATGTTCACCATTGTTCCTTGAGGGAAGTATTGTGTTTTCTCCGGAAACATAGTTGGAAGCCATGAAAAGAAATGTAGAAGAAGAGTTTTAAGTTTTGCTCTTTTTGCTTGAGTTCTTGAGAGAAAAGGATAGCAGGTAAAAGGTAAGAAGATGAAAAGATTTTGGTATTTATGGTGTGAGAGAGGTAAATTTATTAGGTGGTAAAAGATAAAATTTAAAGTCTGTAATGAGTGCTTAGTTGTCTAGAGAATCATTTCAAAAACGACGGTACAATGCACAACCCAATCAAATTTTGCCACGTCATTAGGGACGGTGCACGATCGAGTACATGCGCCTCCCACTATTCTCACACCCGTGGCATTTTCTATACCCAAATGCCTATGACTTTCAAGAATAACCCGCACCCCAGAATACTTTTTGAAGAGAATTTCATAAGTGTTGAGTATTGTAGAGGCTCTATAGGCTAAGAGCTTATGTGATCTAAGGTGGTAAGGAACTTCGACAGAATTAACAACTTATCTTCACCAAGGAGATGGAAGGACATTGATGTGGTCACAAAATTCTCTTTTTGGACGCAGAGACTCTGTTACATCTCGTAGAGGCTCTATGAGAGGTCGTAGAGGCTCTAAGACCAAAAAAAGATTAATCAAAGCAAGATTAGGAGAGATTTTGACCAATCAAGTTTTTGATTTGTTATTTTGGTAAGTTTGGATATATTTAAAAATTGGTGTCCGCGAAAATTGTTTTTGATAGTTGGATGTGTGAAGACCTTACTTTACATTGCAATCTTCTCGATAAAGATAGTTTCTTTGGCTCCCCCTTGAATGATCAACCTCTGTGATCAGATTCAAAGTCTCCTTCTGCTCCCCCTTGATCTATGGTTTGATCAGATGTGATAGGTTTTGCATAAGACATAGATAAAAGAATCACAATAAAGTTGACAACAAAAAATTAATGCCAACAAGATCACTGTACGTACAGAAACAAACTATACAAGTAACAATAAAGCTATACAAGCTGAAATGAAATTTTGTACATCAGAAGCTTTGTGCCAGGGCTCAGAGGTT
The DNA here is from genome assembly GCA_954870635.1 of Arctium minus. Taxonomy (NCBI): domain Eukaryota; kingdom Viridiplantae; phylum Streptophyta; class Magnoliopsida; order Asterales; family Asteraceae; genus Arctium; species Arctium minus. Next base: position 60,108,657 of record OX941081.1, on the reverse strand, counting down.
CTATGAGTCAACTTAAGTTGAGCATACCCAACTTACCAACCAAAAATGAGAATCTCTTCTCGTCTAATGCTTTTGTGAATAGGTCGGCAAGTTGATAATCTGTGGACACGAAGTACATTTCAATTGTGCCTTCCTCTACATGATGCTTGAGAAAGTGGTACCTGATATCGATGTGTTTGGTTTTAGAGTGCTTAACAGGATTGGCAGAGATCGCAATGGAATTCTTTGAGTCACAGAGGATGGGAATCTTCTCAATAACCAGACCATAGTCTCTTAGTTGGGTTCTCATCCACCGAACCTGTGAGTAACAACTAGCGGTAGCTACATATTCAACTTCTGCCGTAGAGGTTGACACACAGTCCTGATTCTTAGATGTCCAACTTACTAGTTTTCTCCTAGGAATTGGTAACTCCCAGAGGTTCTCTTTCGGTCAAGCTTGGATCCTCCATAATCTGAATCTGTATAAGCCACAAGATCAAAGCCAGAGTTCTTAAGATACCAAAGGATAAGATTCTTGGTGCCCTTTATATATCTAAAGATCCTCTTACCAATAAGAAGATGAAATTCCTTTGGGTTTGTTTGGAATCTTGCACAAAGACATCTGACAAACATTATATCAGGTCTACTTGCAGTTAAGTATAGAAGGAACCCAATCATTCCTTTGTAGAGCTTGCATTCCATAGACTTGCCCGCTGGATCTGCATAGAGCTTGGATCCAGTGGCCATTGGGGTCTTCATTGCTGAAGAGTCAGAGAGTTTGTATTTTGAGAGTATGTCAGAGACATATTTTGATTGATTAATAAAAATACCCTTTGTGGTTTGTTTGACTTGGAGCCCGAGGAAGAATGTTAGTTCTCCCATCATGCTCATCTCAAACTCACTCTTCATCAATGCCTCAAAATTTTTGCAATAAGATTCATTTGTAGACCCAAAGATAATATCATCCACATATATTTGTACAAGTAGAATCTCACATTTCTCTTCTTAAAGAATAAAGTTGTATCAGTTGTACCTCTCTCAAAATTATTTGAAAGCAATAAGTTAGAAAGCCTTTCATACCATGCTTTAGGGGCCTGCTTCAGTCCATACAGAGCCTTGTCCAGGAAATAGACATGATTTAGGTATTTCAAGCTTTCAAACCCTGGTGGTTGTTGGACATATATTTCTTCTTGTATTTGTCCACTCAGAAAGGATGACTTTACATCCATTTGATAGACTTTAAAACCACTATGGTTAGTGGGCTGCGAAGGCTAGAAAGATCCTGATTGCTTCAAGTCGTGCGACAGGGGAAAAAGTTTCTTCGTAGTCAATCACTTCCTATTAGCAATATCCCTTGGACACCATCCTTGCTTTGTTTCGAATGACCACTCCATCTTCATCCTTCTTATTTCTAAAGACCCATTTGGTCCCTATTGCAGTTTTGCCTTTCGACAGAGGCACTAGGGTCCATACCTTGTTGCGCTCAAACTGCAGAAGCTTCTTTTGCATAGCCTCTACCTAGTTTGGATCATCAAGGGCCTCAGAAACCTTCTTGGGCTCGATAATACTAACAAAATTTGTAAAGAAACAAAAACTTGCTGTAGAAGAGCGAGTCTTCACTTTATCAGATGGGTCAACAATGATTTGGCTCTGTGGGTGACTTTTGGTCCATCTTGTCATTCTTGGAAGATGGTCATTTGGATCATCAATTTGAACTTCTTTAGAGATGATTCCAGGCTCTTGAGTAGCTTCTATGATGGAAGGTTCATCACTCGTGCTTTCCACAAAACTAGAGTGTGCTCCTTGAGTCGATGTAGAAACCTCTGTGGTGCCTTGGTAGGAGTTCTGTGATTGCTCTGGTTTTGACTCCTCTGAGATTGTGGGAATTTGATCTTCGAAAAGGTCGGTCATGGAGCCTTGATTGTCATTGCTTTCAGCATGTTCCCCTCGACATTTGGTACTACAAAGGTAGTTGAAGAGGGTGAAGTAACGTTTGGACCGGTTAAGGATGTACCTGTTTGGTCCGTAGAGGCCTCGACTCCAGAGGTTTGTGATCATCTTCTGAGGGGTCGTCGTCATGGAACGTTTCTTCGAACAAATGATTTAACTCATTGGCTCGAGTGGATGGTTTACCAGAGGCTTTTAGTTGTTGATCGAGTCCTGAGCTGATTTGCTCAGAAGTCAGGTAAAAAGAGTCATCGAATGAAACATTAATACTCTCAAGTATAAGTTTTGATTTTAGCACATAGACTCTGCAAGCCATAGAGGATGTTGAATAGACAATGAACTTGGCTTCATCAGCCTTACGATCGAACTTCCCAATATGTTCTCTGTCGTTCAGGACAAAACATTTGCAGCCAAACACATGAAAGAACTTTATGTTTGGCTTCCTCTGGTTGATAGATGGTAGGGGGTCTTTGAATGCCTCTTCATAATCATATATCTATTATGTGTGAAGCACGATGTTGATATAGCTTATGCCCAAAAAGAAGTAGACAATCCAGAAGCAGTGAGCGTTGTTCTGGAAGCCTCCACTAGTGTCCGATTTTTGCGCTCAACGACACCATTTTGTTGTGGAGTCCTTGCGACAGAGAATTTCTATGAAATTCCTTCTTCAGTAAGATAGGCTTCAATGGTTGAGTTCGTGAACTCTGTGCCATTCTCAATTCTCAGCTTATGAACTTTACTGTCATAAAGAACTTGTATTATCTTCATAAGATTGATTAGTGCTAAAGGAACATCAGACTTCTTTCGGACAAATTCAACCCATGTATATCGAGAGAATTAATCTATGAGTACAAGAATGTACTTCTTTCCACCAAGGCTATGCACTAAGATTAGACCGCAGAGGTCGACATGAAGCATGTACTGAGGCCTAGTACAAGACACATTTGACTTGGACTTGTGGGTAGCTCTTTTGAGTTTGCCCATTTCACAAGCAGAGCATAGATGATCTCTGTCAAATTTAATATTGGGCAGACCACTCATCAAATTCAATTTAACAAGCTTGTCAAGAGTATAGATGTTTAAGTGACACACCTGTTATGCCAGAGTCAGGCCTCTTCATTCTTACTTGAGACCAAACAAAGCTTTTCTTCTCTGTTGGTAGCTTTAAAGTTCATGAGGTATAGATCACCTCTTTTGTTGGCCTGCAGAAGCTCTGTGTTGTTCATGTATGTTGGGAACTGAAGAATTCTTCAAGTATGGTTAATACTGCTGGTTCAAAGTTACTACTGTTAGAAGACTTAAAGGTTAATACTGCTGAGTGTTACTACTGCTAGTCATAGTTAGTGCTGCTTGAACAAAGTTAGTACTGCTTAGCTAGTTAGTACTGCTAGTGGTTAGTGCTCCTTAGTAGTTAATGCTGCTAGAAGGAAGTTAATGCTGCTGAAGATTAATACTGCTTATATGATGAAGATTCGTATGAAAGGATATACATGGAAACTTAGAGATATACATGGAAGATATACTGAAGATATTTTATTTATTGTAATTATCTTTGTATTCAGTATATATAGTGTATAGTTTAGAATAATGAGTTAACTTTTGTTTTCATTCTTTTAGAGAGAAAATCAACCTCAAGGCATAGATCCTAATTCTAGAGAAGTAGAATTCGTATTGGTGAGCCTATTCATCAATATTGAGGTTGAGTGTGTAATTTTGTAACTTCAAAGCATTCAATACAAGTTTACAGTTTGTTAATTATATTCTGTTTTGATTTTCTGTTTGATTAAATATCAAAGTGTTATTCCGCAAACTTCTTTGATATTGTTTATGAGAATTAATTCTTGTTGAGAATTCGATCCTGACAAGTGGTATCAGAGCCTAACTCTCTCAGAAACAGTTATTCATCATGGAAAATCTTACAGAATCAAGCAGTACTTTGGTTTCTAAGGTTCCAATGCTCAAACCAAGTGAGTTTGACATGTGGAAGATCAGAATCAGACAATATATTCTTCTCACTGACTACTCAATGTGGGATATCATTGAGAATGGTCCTTCTGAAGCTGGAAGGATAGGACCAGATGGGAAAAGACCTCCACCAAAGACAGATGGTGAGAGGAAGATCAGACAGACAGACAAAAGGACAGAAGAGATTATGTGTTAATAGTAGAGAGATTTGAAGAGCAAATCAAAGGCTTTCAAGCTAATGAACTTCAACACTCTTATGACACAAACTATTTGAAGTGGGAAAAGAATGAGTTAGAAACCAAACTGTCTAAGTCCTTGGAAGAGAATGATAGACTGAAAGAGGAACTGTCAAAAGTTAAGCTTGACATAGACAAGTTTTCTTATGCTTCAAAAGCAATGGACTCTCTTCTAAAGGCTCAGATACATGATAAGATGAAGCCTGGTATTGGATACAACAATACACCCCCTCCTTACAATAACAACTATATTCCTCCTACATCAGACTTGTTAGAAACTAAGGAGAAAAAGGACTTGTCTGAAGAAGCTTTTAAGATAGATCCTTTGGATGAGGTAGTAGTTAAGGATTTGACTGAGAAAGGAGCCAGTGAGAACAGGGATAATAATGTGAGTAAAAAGATTCCATTAGAAAACAATATTATCACAAATGAGGGATGTGGGAAAATCTGGGTCAAGTCCAAGGAGATAGAGAAGACTAAAGAAAATGATAACAAGGTCCATTACAAACAAACCACAGTTGTGAATCCTGGATCTTGTAAACAGTATGATTGCAATAAAGCCAAGAGCCTAAATTCTGGTTTAAAAAGAGGAAATCAAAGAAACTGGAATAATCAATGGGCTCAGAAACAAGGAGTTGATCTGAATAAAATCAATAGACCAAAACCTTGTTTTATATGTGGCAAGTTGAATCATTTGGCTAAGTATTGTTACTTTAACCCTATTAACCAACAGATGAACTTTCAAAGATTTGTGCAAAAATCTGTTGGTTATAGGAAGGCTGGAAAGAAACATGTGATAAAGAAATCTATTGAAAGTAAAGGCACTTTAAAGAAAAAGTTTTTAAAAGAAAGTGTCAAAATGTGGGTACCTAGAAGTACTAACAGTGTTAGTACTGCTAACAATATTAGTACTGCTATCACAGTTACTACTGCTAACAGTGTTAGTACTGCTGAAAATATTAATGCTGCTAATACTGTTAATACCTCTTCAAAGGTTAATACTGCCAACACAGTTACTGCTGCTAACACAGTTACTACTGCTAACAAGGTTAGTACTGCTAAGCATGCAAGTGCTGCCAAGGCAGTTAGTACTTCTAAAACTAGTACTGATTCTAGCAAACATATTTCCAAGCCTATTATTGTAACAAAGTACTCCAAGAATGAGGAGTTAAAGTTCAAAAATCTTGTCAAGAAAGAATGCAAGTATTTTGATGAGAAAGGGGTACCCAAGACCACTTTGGCTTGGGTTCCTAATTCATACTAATTGATTTATCTAATGTGCAGGGCAACCAACAGCTCAAGGGAAAGAGCATTTGGCATGTTGATAGTGGTTGCTCTAGGCACATGACAGGCAACATGTCATGCCTTCAGGATTTCAAGCATATCAATGGAGGACATGTTGCATTTGGAGATAATCTTACTGGTGGTAAGATAAGTGGAAAAGGTAATGTCACCAAAGGTAAGATGACATTTGAGGATGTCTACTATGTTGATCAATTAAAGTACAACCTGTTAAGTGTATCACAGGTTTGTGACAAACAACATAGTATATTATTTACTAATAATGAGTGTATGATCCTTGCTCCAGGGTTCAAGGTAGTTGATGAAAGCATGATACTACTTAGAACTCCAAGAAAGGACAATGTTTACTGTCTTGATATGGACAATGTTGATAGTGATTCATCTCTGAATTGTCTTGTTTCAAAAGCTTCTGTAGATGAATCCTCTCTCTGGCACAGAAGGATGTGTCACATGAATTTCAAGACTATGAACAATCTTGTTAAAAATAACCTTGTAAGAGGTTTACCTTCAAAAGTCTTTTCATGTGATGATCATTGTGTTGTTTGTCTTAAAGGCAAACAACACAAAACTTCTCATAAGAACAAAGAGTTAAATTCTGTTTCTTCTTGTCTCCAGTTACTGCATTTGGATATGTTTGGTCCTACAAATGTTATGAGTATAGGCAAGAAATCTTACTGCTTGGTTATTGTTGATGATTACTCCAGATTTACTTGGGTATATTTTCTAAGGACTAAGGATGAAACAAGTGGTCTTATCAAATCCTTTATTCTAAGAATTGAAAACCAAACTAATCAAAGAGTAAAAGTCATTAGATCAGATAATGGAACTGAGTTTAAAAATCATGATCTAAACACCTTTTGTGAAGAAAAAGGTATTGAGAGGCAATATAGTGCTCCTAGGACTCCTCAACAGAATGGTGTTGCTGAAAGGAGAAATAGAACACTAATAGAGGCTGCTAGATCTCTGTTGGCTGATTCAAAATTGCCAATTACCTTCTGGGCTGAAGCAGTTAATACTGCTTGTTATGTCCAAAACAGAGTTCTAGTGGTCAAGCAAAAGAACAAGACCCCATATGAGCTTTTAAATAAAAGAAAACCTTTCATTGGTTTCTTCAAACCTTTTGGGTGTCCTTGTACAATTCTAAATACTAAATCTCACTTAGGTAAGTTTGTTAGCAAAGCAGATGATGGATTTCTTGTTGGATATTCATCTCAGAGTAAGGCCTACAGAGTTTTTAACTCTTCTTCTAGAATAATTGAAGAAAGTGACAATGTCAAATGCAATGAGAACACACCAAATCCAGTTGGGTCTGGACCTCAGTGGCTATTTGACATTGAATCACTAACTAACTCTTTTGGTTTCAGTAATGAGTATACAGGAACAGGAAGTGGAGGATCAGGGATCACACAAGTTTAAGAAAGTATATCTAAATCTGTGATTTTTCCCATACCCACAGTAAATTCTGTTGAAGACTGTGAAAATGAATCATTTACTGGACCAAGTCAGAGTGAAGAAGACACTAGAGATGAGGAGACTCAAGAAAATAATGAAGTGGCATCTGAAAACACTTCAGTTGAGTTGCATGAATCTAATCTTGAGGCTGGACTGAATGAAGAACCTAGTCATAACACCAGAGTTCAAAAGAATCATCCACCACAGCTGGTAATAGGAGATATTTCTTCTCCTATAATGACTAGACATCAGAGCAGGCTTCAGGAAATGCAAGATCAACAGCATACAGTGCTTTCTTGTTTTCTATCTCAGCTTGAGCCTAAAAAGGCACATGATGCTATGAAAGAATCTAGCTGGATTGAAGCAATGCAAGAGGAACTGTTACAGTTCAAGCTACAAGATGTATGGGATCTAGTAGACCTTCCTAAAGGTCACAGAGCAATTGGCACAAAGTGGATTTTCAGAAACAAGAGAGATGAAAGAGGTATTGTCATAAGGAACAAAGCAAGGCTGGTGGCTCAAGGCTATACTCAAGAAGAGGGTCTAGATTATGAAGAAGTTTTTGCACCTGTGGCTAGGATAGAAGCAATCAGACTATTCCTAGCCTATGCTTCTTACATGAACTTCAAAGTCTATCAAATGGATGTAAAAAGTGCTTTTCTCTATGGATCAATTGAAGAAGAAGTATATGTCTGTCAACCACCAGGGTTTGAAAATCCAAGCTATCCAGACAGGGTATAAAAATTAAAGAAAGCACTTTATGGACTACATCAAGCCCCAAGAGCATGGTATGACACTCTGTCATCCTATCTCTTGGAAAATGACTTTGAAAGAGGATTCATTGATAAGACTCTATTTATAAAAAGAAAGAAGAAGGATATCTTGCTGGTCCAAATCTATGTTGATGACATTATCTTTGGATCTACAAGAAACAACATGTGCAAGGAGTTTGAGGATTTAATGCATCAAAGGTTCAAAATGAGTTCCATGGGGGAACTTACTTTCTTCCTTGGACTCCAAGTTCAACAGAAGTCAGATGGCATTTTCATCTGTCAATCCAAGTATGTGCAGGATATTCTAACCAAGTTTGGTTTCTCAGAATCAAAACCTGCCAGCACACCTATGGAAACACACAAGCAGATCACAGCAGATCTTGAGGGGGAGGATATGGATGTGCATCATTATAGATCCATGATTGGCTCTCTCATGTATCTCACAGCCTCAAGGCCAGATATAATGTTTCCAGTCTGTGTATGTGCAAGATTTCAAGTTAGGCCAAAGCAATCTCACTTTCAAGCTGTTAAGAGGATATTCAGATATCTCAAAGGGCAACCCAGATTGGGACTTTGGTATCCTCATAACTCACCTTTTGACCTAATAGCATACTCAGACAGTGATCTAGGTGGGGCAAACTTGGACAGAAAATCTACTTCTGGAGGATGTCAGTTTTTGGGTGCTAGACTAGTCTCATGGCAGTGCAAGAAACAAACCACAGTATCCACATCTACAACAGAGGCAGAGTACATAGCAGCTGCAATTTGCTGTTCTCAAGTCTTATGGATTCAGAATCAAATGTTGGATTATGGGGTAACCTTTCTACACACTCCAATCTTTATTGACAACAGCAGTGCTATTAGCATTGTGAATAATCCAGTCAAGCACTCAAAAACAAAGCACATTGAGATCAGGTATCACTTTATAAGAGATTGTAATGAAAAGAAACTTATTCAAGTTGTCAAAGTTCACACTGATAATCAGTTTGCTGATCTATTCACTAAAGCTTTTGATGTGGGTAGATTCACTTTCTTGGTAACAAGTATGGGAATGATCAACTCTGAATAATCCCCTTCTCAAAAAGTGGTTTTATATCTGTATATTATTCCTGGAGTTACTAATCTTCTGTTTCAGGATATGCATAGCAGTACTCAGTGTTTAGCAAGTTTAAAAGGAGTAAGTTAGTTAATACTGCTAGTGGTTAATACTGCTTTCAGTTAATACTGCTAGTGGTTAATACTGCTTTCAGTTAATACTGCTAGTGGTTAAAACTGCTTTCAGTTAATACTGCTAGTGGTTAATACTGCTTTCAGTTAATACTGTTAGTGGTTAATACTGCTTTCAGTTAATACTGCTAGTGGTTAATACTGCTTTCAGTTAATACTGCTAGTAGTTAATACTGCTAGTAGTTAATACTGCTAGTTAGTTAATACTGCTAGTAGTTAATACTGCTCTAGGTTAATACTGCTTATATTCCGAATACTATAAATACTCTTTGCCCGCCTAAAAGTTCATAACGACTCTTTGCATACTGTTCTCTTGCGCTCAAAACCTTTTCTCTCTCAAGTTCGAAGTTTTCAGGCAAGCTTTTCACTAAGATCAATGGCATCCATGACTTTCATCGACGAGCACAACGAGATTGCAATGCTACAAAAGCCAAAGCAAGCTGCAGGATTTCATCAGATTGTGGATTTCCTCAAGTCAAGCCACATTGCTCATGCTCTTACTGTATCCCCTACAATCTATATTGAGCATCAAAGGCAGTTCTGGGCCAATGCAACCATTGTTGTTGAGAATGGTGTACAGATGATCAAGACAAGAATCTGTGATCAATCACTAACGGTTACTGAAGAGGTTATTCGCATCAGTATACGTCTAGACGATGCCACTGGTATAACCTCTATCCCAAACGATGAACTGTTTTCAAATCTTACAAGAATGGGGTATGGAGGCCCATTGGGAGTTTTCAAATTCTCTAAAGCAAAATTTTCACCCCAATGGCGTTTCTTTGTCCATACTCTTCTGCATTGTATCTCCAAAAAGACTACTGGATGGAGTGAGTTCAGCAGCACTATTGCTTATGCTTTAGTGTGCTTGGCCACTGCCAGAAAGTATAATTTTTCTAAAATGATTTTCAGTGATCTTGTCTCAAACATGGGAAACAAAAAGAGCTTCTTTATGTATCCCAGGTTTGTTCAAGAAGTTATTACTCATGAATTGACGGATATACCTCAACCTGTTGGGGTATATGTACCTAAACCCCCCAAAGGCAAGGTTTTCTCAAATATGAGAAGATCTGCTGGGGACTCTGAAGGAGTTGACACCCCATTGTTTTCTACAATGATGGTGGTGTCCCAAACCAATGAAGGTATGGCAGCAGGGTCAAGGCCCCCATTAGACCAACCCACTGCTAGCCAAGCCCAACCTTCCCTCTCAAAATCAATTCCCCAGTCCCTTCTTGAAAAACAAACCTCTCCTATCACCCAAACTTACAAGAGAAAACAGGTAAAGAAGGCTCCTTCCCTTCTTGTACCATTACCCACTAAGCCTATAAGCCCTCTAAGGGAGAATTCTCCCCTAGAGAATATCCAAAGGGAAACCACAAGGGTGTCTCCCAACCCAAAGGAGGTGCTCTCTGAGGAGGAGGTAGAGCATATGGGTGATGAGGCTGCCACTACTCCTGCTGGCACAGAGGAGGAAAGTGGTAACATCAATAAGACCTCCCCCATGGCAACTTTGAATGAGCAATCATTTGAAGGTCCCTGGTGCCAAGAAACCACAGGGGTGGATAGTGCTTCTGCAAGGCAGAAGACTTCCACTAATAAAAGATCCAATGATCCATCAAAAGAGGGTAACACTTCTGGAGAAAGTGAGGACAGATATACTTACTATGAATTGATGGAAACAATGGGCAACATCAACCAAGATGTTCTCAAACAAAGGAAAGAAATTGAAGAGATGAAGCTGGTAATCCTGTCACAACAAGTTCAGATTGCCAAATTAAAGAAGATAGTGACAAAGCTTGTACAGAAGAAGAGAAGAAAACAGTTTGTTTTAAAGAAGAGGTCAACTAATAAAGATGCTTCCAACAAGGGGGAGAAAGAGGCTGAAAAAGAGAAAGCAAATCCAGCTGAGAGGGCATTTGAGGTTGAGGGGGAGAAAGAGGCAGAAAAAGAATCAGAATTTACTGAAGCAGCAGAAACTGTTAATACTGCTGAAGCAGCAGTAACAGAAGCAGCAGTAACAGGGCTTTCTGTTGAAGAAATGGAGATTGTAGAAACACTAGTCAAAGCAAAGAATGACACTCCTGAGGCTACTCAAAAGGCCAAGGGAGTAGTCATCAATGAAGGAAAAGTTCAACAAAAGGCAACAGAAAAGGCAAAGGAGACAAAAGGAAAAGGAAAGGAGAAAATGGTTGAAGCTGAACTGCCTGCCAAGAAAAAGAGTCAGATTGAGTTGGATGAAGAAATGGCAAAGCTACTTCAGGCTGAAATGGAAAAAGAAGAACAACTTCAATCAGAGAAGGATAGAGAGCTTGCAAAGATCATGGCTAGAAAGTTGAATGCAGAATATCAGAAAAGCATCAAAGAAGCAGCTCAAGCCAAGAAAAGCTCTGTGAAAGTTTTTAATCAAAGAATGCCATTCAAAAAGCGAAAGAGACAACCCTCCAAGACATTTTTGGCCAATCAGGAAAGAAGAAAAATGATAAACTTTCTGAAAGGTGCAATTGGTGTTAAGGGGGAGATGTTTACTCACATGGCATTCTCTCAGATTGAAGAGTTGTATAACAAGGAAATGGCCAAGCTTCAAGGGGATTCAGCACAAAGGGAGGAGGCTGAGAGAAGGATGAAAGAGAGACATGATCTCAACATCCAACAACCATTCCCTGAGGACACCACACCTTCAAAAGATAAAACTGAAGAGATGAAGGAAGAACATGAAGGTGTTGGTATAGAAGCTACATCTGGGAAGAGGGTGAAGTCAATTGCCTCCAAGAAGCAGAACAAAAGGCCAAGAGTTGAAGAAACAGCAGAAACAGCAGAACCTTCAGTTACTTCTACAACTGAATCTGTAAAGAACCCAGAACAATCCAATAAGCAATATAATCTTGATTTTTATATGACTACAACAGCTGATGAACCAGTTTCAGTTGATCCCATCTCTATGAAAGCTCCATAAGTTATCTTTTGGGATATTTTGGAAGATCAAAGGAAGAAATACTTCAGGCTTAAGAGAATGGGAGATCTATATGAAGTGTACTCTACTTGGGGTAGACTCATAAGAAGTTGTTCAAGATCAGATTTAGAAGAGATGTTTAAAGTTGGGTTGGAGATATATGAAAAGGAACTGAAAGGAGAAGGAATGAGCTTAATCAGATTAGCTATGGAGTACTTATGCATGATGTTTGACCCTAGCAAAGTTCTACATGTGATCAGAGATTTGCATCTACAGAATAAATTCCAAAGAATAGAAAACTGGATGATATTTGAAAGGTGTGGAGTCTATGTCATCACTGTGGACAGAGCTTATCATGAGTACTACTTAGTTGATAAAATCTATGATCACAGCAAGGCCAAATTACAAGCAATGTTGAATGCAAAGCTTACATGTTCAAAAGATTCAGAAATGGCAAAGATTGTGGTTAGCAGAATCATTAATCAAAGTTTGGGTTTGGATCCTAATCTAGGAGTATGAATTGAGGTGTTGAAAGCATCTTGAAGAAGATTTGAAGAACTTGACTTCTTTTCCTAAAAGTCAAGTTAGGGGGAGATTGTTGGGAACTGAAGAATTCTTCAAGTATGGTTAATACTGCTGGTTCAAAGTTACTACTGCTAGAAGACTTAAAGGTTAATACTGCTGAGTGTTACTACTGCTAGTACTATTAATACTGCTAGTCATAGTTAGTGCTGCTTGAACAAAGTTAGTACTGCTTAGCTAGTTAGTACTGCTAGTGGTTAGTGCTGCTTAGTAGTTAATGCTGCTAGAAGGAAGTTAATGCTGCTGAAGATTAATACTGCTTATATGATGAAGATTCGTATGAAAGGATATACATGGAAACTTAGAGATATACATGGAAGATATACTGAAGATATTTTATTTATTGTAATTATCTTTGTATTCAGTATATATAGTGTATAGTTTAGAATAATGAGTTAACTTTTGTTTTCATTCTTTTAGAGAGAAAATCAACCTCAAGGCATAGATCCTAATTCTAGAGAAGTAGAATTCGTATTGGTGAGCCTGTTCATCAATATTGAGGTTGAGTGTGTAATTTTGTAACTTCAAAGCATTCAATACAAGTTTACAGTTTGTTAATTATATTCTGTTTTGATTTTCTGTTTGATTAAATATCAAAGTGTTATTCCGCAAACTTCTTTGATATTGTTTCTGAGAATTAATTCTTGTTGAGAATTCGATCCTGACAATGTACTTAGTAGAGAGCAGTATTGTTGCTTTAACATAACATCGAAGCCGTTGTCGCAGAGTTGGCTAACACTCAGTAGATTTTTTTTAAGGCCATCCACATATGAAACTCTGCAGCCATCGATGTCCTGTTTGGCTATGATTCTATAGCCTTTGATTTTCCCCTTCTTGTTGTCTCCATAGGTTACAGAGCCTCCTCCAGATTTTTCATGGTATGAGGAGAATAACTTTTGTCGCCAGTCATATGCCTAGAGAACCCGGAGTCTAGGTACCATATGGGCACACGCTGCTTCTGCTGCATAGATTAAGGAGTTTTAGGTACCCATTTCCAAATGGGTCTATTTTTGTTAGGGGTCTTTAAGTTTGCCTTAACATCCTTAGGTTTGGCTTTACCTTCTTTGATAGAAGAACCATTTTGCTTCTTCTCACCCTTGAGTTTTGCATTCTTAGATTTGGGCTGAGAGAGGAAGCAGTGAGTGCTTGAGAAGTGTTGATTTAAAGCATGCATGAGATGGAAACATTTGTAGTAAGAGACACCAGAAGTAAGTTGTTTAAACTTTTCATTGAAATTATCAAAGATGGGTATAGATCAATTATTATTACAATCTCTCCTAGCATTGGACTTCTTTTTACAAAAAGACTTATCTAGGCTAGACTGATTTTTCTCAAAAATCCTCCTTGGATGGCTCTTTGATTGTACCCTTCTTTTGTGGGATCGTTCCTTCGGATTCACTGCCACAGAAGCAAAAGATTTGTCAGTTTTAACCCATTTCTGCTTTTGTTGCCAAGTGGATTTTTCTTGAAAAGGATTTGAAGGTCTTGGAGCTTTAGTCTTCTGAGGTGACGACTCTTTTTGTTTGTTCAAATTTTCAAGCTCAAGAGAAGTCTTAGCTTGTAGACACATTTCAAGAAAATCAGGGAAAATAGGGATCCTTGCAGAGCTCACTTTTGCAGAAATTACTCTGTTAGGAATGTCAGAGGGTAGTCTAAAACCCTCTAGGTTGCAAGGTACTATTTCCAGCTCAACAGAGCCAGTCTTTATATCGACAGAGGATGATTCATTTTCAGAGTCTGAATCAGGGAAGTCTCTGTGACTAGAAGCATGATCTTTTGAACATGTACTACAATTTCCATCACCATTGTCCATTGGGATATTTAAATTTTTGATAATGCAAGGGACAATTTCAGGAACTCTTAAGCTCTCCATCAAATCTTGCTCAAAGATTTCATGTATAACAGAGGTCATATCAGGAGTCTTGAAAAAATGGTTTTCATAAGTTCCTCATAAATCATTTTCAAAATGTTCCCTCAACTTTTCTTCTACAGAGGCTGGAATGAATTCTGGTGCATTAGAGGACAATTCCTTTTCAGGAGTTATCATGCACATAAAGGCCATTTGAGTTTGAGTCTCTGGATGACCAAATTTGAAGAGTCCCATCTGTTTTTGGGGCAGATATTTCTTTGGAATAGGTTTTCTCATTGTAGAGGTTGATGATGACAAGTCTTTGTTTTCATACCAAACATTTATCATAATCAATGGATTCCTCTCATGTGGTCCTCCAGATGTTCTACACCTCTTAAAGGCAGAAGTTAAGTTGGGAAATCATGTTTTTTGAACTTTCCCAAGGCAGAAGATGTTTGTTAAAGACTTATTTCGTTTGCTTCCAGTATAGGGATCTGTTAGAGCAGAAATATGTTAGATACAAGAGACTAAAGGTTAAAGTACAAGAAGTCAAAGCTGGAAAGTCAACTCTCAACATCAAAGTCAAAGTCTAGTGTAATAAAAGTCAAAGTCAACAGTGTATATTTTCTGTTTTATATTGTTTCCGCATTTTAGTTGTATGCGTGAACAGTGTTTTACGTGTTTTGTAAGTCTTAGTATATATAATGTGTTGTGCTTGTTTTAGACATGTAACTATTTTTCAGAGTTGAACGTGTTCTTGAGCTAGAGAGAAAAATATTGTATTCGTAATCTGAAATCAATAAAAAGAGTTTCAATTGATAATTCATTGTTAGCATCTTGATTTACATACATTGTGGGACACTCAATTGGTATCAGAGCAGAAGAGATTCAGAAAATGGATTAAAATTTCAAGATTTTAGTCGAATTTTTGAAGAAATCCCTAATCACTGTTCAAGATTCGAATTTGTTGCTACAGTGATGTTTTTTATCTGAGTTTTGTGTCATTCTAGTCGATTTTATATCTAAATATTGTTGTAGTGTAATGTTTAGTTTAATTCAGAGCATATTGTACGAATTTTGAAAGATTTTTGAAATTTTTGTTCGAGTTTAGAAAAGTACTATGTATAGATCGAAGTTGAATTTTTAGTGCATTAGATCAAAATTCATTGTTTGTAAAGTGTTCTGGACATGAAATCGACGTGATCTGCAGAGTTTCAAGTCAATTGAAGAAGTTTTGGGTCGACTTCAGTCGAAAAGTTGCATTTTTGTTCGAAGAAACCCAAGAACTCGTTAGATCTGGAAAACGCGCTAACCAAGAACACGCAAGAGTGAAAGAATTTTCAAGTCTCTGAAGAACACGCATAAAGCTTAAACTTGCAAGAAATGAAGAACTCGCAAGCTGCATCTTGCACGAAGTAGAAACGCGCAAAGCATTGTGTGCGTGTTTCTACTGTTCATCTCTCTTCATCGTGCGCAAAGTGAAGTCTGCAAGAAGTATTGTTCTGCGAGAACTAAAGTCTGCGAGTTTGCGTTTTGCGCGAAGTAAAAAGTGTGAAATATTTCTAAGTCTCTAACGCGCAAACACATAGCGAGAAGTGCTTTGCGCGAAGTGTTAAGAACTCGCACGACGATTCTAGCGCGAAGTCCAGAACTCGCAAGCTTTGGTGTGCACGAACCTGAAACTCGCACGAGCCTGCTTGCACGAATCTCAGAACTCGCAACATTCAGTGTGCGCGAAGCTAAAACTCGCACATATCTTTTTGCGCGAAGTGTGTTTCTTGTATCCTTTGGTCTGCGTGAAGTACAAAACTCGCAAGATACTGTTTTTGCGCGAAATTCATTATTCTTTGGTTTGAGAGTTTTGTACTTAGAATATTTTTTCTGAGAATTTTTGCAAACTGTAATATAGCCTCTAAATGTCAAATTTAGAGAAGGGGGAACAAATTTCGGATTATGATCTATTTTTTCTGAATTTCTAACGATCGTTTCAAGTTCTTTTTGTTGAATCAGGATGACTTCTCAAGGAAAAATGACATCAAAGGAAGAGATTGCTAAACTTAAAGCAGAGCTTCTTTCTCTTGAAGAACGTTTTGCACGAAGATGTAAAAAGTTGGAAGAGTTACATATGGACGTTGTTGTATCTAAAAGCCATATGGAATATTATAAGCAGAAACATGATGATCAAGTTTCCATTTACATTAATCTTAAAGGGTGGATGCATGCACATATAGGTTTCCTAAAGAAGGCAACAGGTTCAGGTCAATATTCAGAATTTTTTGACAAATACAATGAACATATTCAACAACTTGAAAAAGAAGTTCTTCAAGTCTTGAAAGATGATAAATGGTTGGAAGCTGAGAAATTAAAGACTGAGAATTCTGAATTATTGCAAAAGATCTCTGATTTGGAAATTCAGATAATCCAGATCCAGCAAGCAGATTTTGTTGACAGTTATGAGATGAAGATTAAGAATCAGGAGGATGCTAATGCTGAGCTTCAAAAGAAAATATCTGATCTGGAGAAAAGGCTTGCCAAAGACAAATCTGATTTTGAAAAAGAAGGATCAAAGTTTGCACATAAGTTTTCAGAGTTTTCCAAGAAGAGTTTTGAAGAAAAGAAGACTGTTGAGCTTAAGTGTATAAAGCTTTCTTTACAAATTTCAGATTTTGAGAAAGTTATCATTCTGGAAAGGGAAAATTTTGAAAAAGAGAAGAAGACCATTGAACAGAAGAATGTGGGAATCTTCAAGGAAATATTTGGTTAGAGAAAGGATGCTGAAAATGGTTTTGAGGAAGAAAGAAACATCTTTGAGGCAGAGATAAAGAAGCTTAATGAGAAGCTATTTAAGCTATCTACAAATGTACTGAAAGAGCAGAAAGCGAAGTCTGAGTTAAAGAAAGAAATTGACTTACACATCAAAGAAAAGAACAGTTATTTTTCAAAGATTAAAGAGCTTGAAAAGATTGTTTCAAAGGTGGTGGTGACTGAGCACACGACTCCAGAGTCACAAATCCACACACCTAGAAATAATTCAGCTGACTTCAAAAAGACAGACTCAAGCTCACATCAAAAAACTGTTTTTAAAAGAAGGTCAGTTAAATCTTATGATCAGATTCGTACTACTAACATTTTCTTTGATGAAAATGTAGATGGTTCAGGTACATATAAAGGAAGAAGAAGAAGAAGATACAAAGAAGAAGAACTGGTCTGGAAGAAGAAACCAGTTGAAGATGAGAAGAAAGATGAGCTGAAAGGAAAGAAGTCATGTGTACATACACATAAAGCCAATAAGAACAATGCACGTAAAGGTAAATCTGATCATATATACACGAAAGATCAATTAATCAGGTTATCAGGTAAGAAATACTATTGTTCTTATTGTCGTACACATGATCCTGTTCACAAAACAAGTGATCATTTCTGGTATGGTTCTTATTCAGTTACTCCCATTCGAACTGCAACTAACACACATGGACCCAAATACTAGTGGGTACCAAAACCAAAGACTGATTCTGTGTTGCATGTACCTACAGTCAAGGGGGGTAAGAGAACTAAGGCTTCTAAGTAAATCAGCTTAGAACCCGTACTTCAACGAAGTTTGACTTCTAAACACAACAGTTTTGGACTCGTACTTCAGTGATCAAAAGACCTTACTCCTGTGCTGATAAGAGATTGTACTCCAATACTCGAATGAGGAAATCAACCATCAAAGGGGAGTACATACTTTTCTGAAATATTTTGTATCCGATAGATATGATGAACGACATTTCAAAATAGAATTGTAGATCTCTATCATGTGCTTTTTCACTGACATATTTTAGATGCATAATTTCAGGGGGAGTAAATGATATGATTTCTGATTATTTCATATCAGAACTCGTACATTCAATGTTTTATTGTTTTATGTCATTTACATTTGAATAAATTTTGTGAATAAAGTTGTTTTGACATGACTTTGAGACTTGTGCAGAATGAGAGAAGCTTTCAAGATCATATCTTTATGACTTCAGTTGACTTCATGAGATTTAAGACTGAACGATAAAGGTTAAATATCTTATCTTAATCTCATATATGGTTGAAAGAAGGACAACTTTCAATCATAGAAAACGTGTTCTTAAATGTTCAAACCACTTCCCGATTCTTAAACATATTTCATGAATTGGAAGTGTGATTTTAAATGTTTTTATTTTACTTGTGCTTCAACGATTAACAAACCGTGTGTTTCCAAAGATAAATACTTGCGTATTGTCTTTTCTATATACTTTCAAGTATTCACACACACCGGTTTGACTTTTTGTTCAAATGTTCTTACCATGTCTCAAATTTGAAACATATTTTTCGATGGTAAGACACCCCGCTTGCACTTCAATGAATTTTGAGTGTCAATTCATTTCGAAGCGTTCATTTCAAGAATATCTATATTTTTGTTTCATATAGACAATATCCATTTTTGTTGACCATAAGCTTATTTGCTATATCATTTCTTATCTGATCTTTTTTCATACAATGTCAGATTCTCAAACAAGTCTTTTGCATTCATGTTTATTCTTTCAATATACTTGTTTGAAAATACTTCAATGTTTAAAAATGCTCATATCTTCATGATTATATTCTGAGCATATACACATCTGACTTGTAATTGAGCTTTAACTGTTCTAGTTAAACCATATTGAGCAACATTTGCTTCATAGGAAAATATGGTTTCTTTGTGCTAGGACTTAAATGAAAACTTCTATGGATTCACAATTACCAGTGTTTCCTACCCAAAAAGTTAATCCATAGTGATTGAGTGTGAGGAATCGAAAAGAAATGAGTTTGGGTTGTGCGTTGAGGAAAAATGGAAAAGATTGTTTGGTTAGCAGTGAGCTAAATGATTAAAAAGAAAGAGGGTGAGAGAACAGAGTAAAAGAATATCAGACTCTGCACTAACTAATTTCTGAGTCGGGCAGCCACATTACTAATGTTTCACAATTCTTCGTGAACATTATTGAAATAGGCATCTAGCCTATGCCAACTCTTGACAATACCCCACCAGCCACTCATTTTCTTCTTAAAAAAGAAAATGTTTCATATTTTTCTGGGGACGCAGCATATAATCTATCTGGTTTTCATTTGGAAAATCTGGATATTGAAAAAGAAGGAAGTCTGCCCCATCTTCGCACTTCAATCATGCACATTGAGTCTGTGTTTATCTACTGTTGTCTCAGTGGTTTACATAATGTTGAGCCTTATTAAAAGCAATCATTAAGTGCTTAATTCTTTCTACATTTGCACGAACACACAAGGAATTTGTTTTCTTGTCATAACATTCATAGAAATTTCCTTTGTGGTGTTTCGATGATTGGATGGAAGCCCTGGGGAGTGAACATCAAAAAGCTCATTTCCTATGTTTATCCGTTACACACAGTGACTTAGTGTTACTGACAGCCATGTTAACTGATTCATTTGTTGATTCAGGTGTTACATGAATATTTTGTCTGGATTTGAAAAGATCTAGATGAATATCTTGGAGGATTTCCGGTGAATCAGTGGCTCTGGAAACGATCAAAATGATCAAAGACATTTCTTGGTGAAAGTTTTGATATTATAGATGCTCTATTCATCAAAAAGGGGGAGATGAATTAAAGAAATGTCAGATTCAGAATTTTCACAGTTAAAGAGTTGAAGAAGATAAAGTTCTAAGTTTGAAAGTTTGTACAAGCAAAGTCAAAGTTGTTTGAAGATGTGCTGATTTTACTGAAATTTTCTTTGAAGATTATTTGTTAAAGATGTCTGAGCTAAATATGAAGATAATTTCTTTCCGAAGTCTGAAATAGTTTTGTGGTAATTTTGGATAGATTATTGAAGATCGTTTCTATCATATTTGGGGAAGATTGTTAATTTTGTTCAAAGACAGACTTGGGAAGAATACAATCAAAGAAATAGAAGATTGCAATGTTTGTGCTTATTGAAGAAATTTGTTTCAAAGAAGGAGATTGTACTTTCTGAGCTTGAAGAGAAGACTGAACTGCTAAATCTTTCAAAGATGATCTTGAATCCAAAGGGGGAGATTGTTAGAGAAGAAATATGTTGGATACAAGATCATGAAGACTAAAGGTTAAAGTACAAGAAGTCAAAGCTGGAAAGTCAACTCTCAGCATCATAGTCAAAGTCTAGTGTAATAAAAGTCAAAGTCAACAGTGTATATTTTCTGTTTTATATTGTTTGCGCGTTTTAGTTATATGCGTGAATAGTGTTTTACGTGTTTTGTAAGTCTTAGTATATATAATGTGTTGTGCGTGTTTTAGACATGTGACTATTATTCAGAGTTGAACGTATTCTTGAGCTAGAGAGAAAAATATTGTATTCGTAATCTGAAATCAATAAAAAGAGTTTCAATTGATAATTCTGTTAGCATCTTGATTTACATACATTGTGGGACACTCAGGATCAATGTCACAGAACCCTATACCCCTTTTGTCGACTTGGGTGTTAACCTTTTCATGCACCTTTTGTGCATCCTGATATTTCCTAATCAAAAAGCCTCTATTGAGCACTTGATGAATGACTTCTCTTTATTTTTGGGAATATTTTTTCAGAGCAAGAGTATTAATTTGTCACTCTCATTGTCCTTTAGCTCCTTGATCTTAATTTTTAAAGATTTATCAAGAGAAATGACTTTTTCCTTCAAAAATTTCTTTTCTTTAACATGCTCAGCCTCTAGAGTTTTTTTCTCAAGGAACAACTTGTCCTTTTCCTGAGTAAGAAGTCTGGCTTCTCGCTCATAGAAGGCAAGTTTCTTTTCAAGATCTGACCATGTGTTTTTAATAACATGAAATTCATCCGTTAGTTTAAACAGTTTACATTCTGTCATGAGAGTCTGAGTTAGATGTGGATACCTCACTATTTGTGTCATAGGAGTTGACCTCTGCCATCCCACAGAACAAAGCATTGCCATCCCTTCCTCAGAGGATTCGTTAGTGATGAATTGTCTTATACCGCCATGAAGGACTTCTTTGCATAGTATTCTGCTTTCTTTTTGTAGAAAGCAGCATCTCTGGCGGGATGACCTCTATGAGCATTGCTTCGACACTCTGCAGCATAGTGTCCTGGCTTTCCGCACTTGAAGCAGCCAGTGTTCTGCGGGGTGTTTGTGGTTGTCTTCTCTCCTCCTCTACCATCATCTCTCTAAGTACCCCTTTGTGGGTATCGATGGCTCTCTATTGATCCATCATCCTTCTCTCATCTCCTCTCATCTCATGCAACTTGTGTTGATCTTCAAACTCTTCTCTCCCATAACCTCTTGGCTCAAACCCCTGTGGTGGTCCATATCCCCTCTGTGGTCCTTGACCCTGGAATCGACCACCTCTCTCATCTCTCTCATTCGGTCCTCTGTTGAACATGGGCCTCTTCTTGAGTCCCTTGTTGAACTCCTTTGTAATTAATGTTTAAGTCTTGGCAAGGGAATCCATGTTTACTTCTTCATCAAAATCATCCTCTTCATTACTCTCAACTACTAGAACCTTCTTCAGCTTCTTCTTCTTCACACTCTCTTCACTGGCCTTGTTCTTCTATGGCTTGTCATTTACCTCTGTGGCTTTGCCCACTAGTGCCAGAGGCCTACCCACTTGGGTTTTAGCCTTGACTATTCTTTGCTCTTGGCCAACTAAGGTGCCAAAGAGGTCTGACAGGGTCTAAGTATCTAGATCCTGTGTAGTCTGTAAGGACATAGATAATTGGAGCCACTCTTTGTTAAGGCTCTTGAGGAAGATAACATTGTTCTCCTCTGATGTTCTTTGTATCCCAAACTTCCTGCACTTGTTTATAAGAGAGTTGAACCTATCATAGGTGCTCTGTAGAGGTTCACTTGGCATAGCCTTAAATGCATAGTACTCATTTATGCACTGAGCTCGATTGTTCTTTTGGGTCTTAGCTCCCTTCTCAAGCTGTTTCTCTAGTTATACCCATAAGTCCTTGGAGTTTTCACATGAGTCCAGAGATTGGAAAATGTCAATAGTAATGGCCATGATAAGTAGTTTTTTGGTTTTCTTGGCCATTTCATGTTTTTCCCAGTCCTGTTCTCCCCATTCATCGATTGGTTTGGGTATTTGGTATTCAGGGACATCAGGGGTAGTAGCAGTTGCAAGGACCCTAGGCATAGTGAAAGTCCAATCCAAGCTCTATGAATACACACTCAATATGTAGAAATCATTCTTTGATTAATAGAACAACAATTACATTGATTTCTTCGAGTCACAGATCTAACAGTGTCATATACCTATTTCTCACAAATTCGTATGTGTGTGTATGTTCTCTAAAACTCTAGATTCTCTCTAAAAATACAAAGACCAAACCCTTTTATACTTGGTCAACATGACCTTACAAGCTAACTAAGGTCAAAGTCAATCCCTTTGACTTACAAAGAATATTAACAAACAAAACCTTATACAATACAACTTTACATCTTTTACCCCTCATTTAATCTTGAATACAATCTTTACTTAACAATCTCCCCCTTTGGATTCAAGATTAAAAAAAATTGACGATAATCTTCAGGTCATCTTCTAGTTGCAAAATCTTCAATATGAATTCTTTAATAGCTTGAAAACTTGAACAATCTCTCGCTTTTAAAATCTTTTTAACACAAATACTCTGTCTTTCTTTACAAACTTCAAATCTTCAAAACTTTAACACTTTATTCAATCTCCCCTTTTGATCACAAATATGTAACAATATTTCAAAAAATCTCTTCAGCTTGATAATCATCAGACTTTGCTTTGACTTGAAATTCAAATTTTCTCCTCTTTACGACTTTCTCTTGACTTTGCGTTCTTCAAAAAATTAACTTTTTGATCAGTGTAATTCTGACTTTGAAACTCTTGAAATTTCTCCCCCTTTTTGATGAATTATGAGAAATCAGAATCATCAAAACATTTCAACATCATCTTTGTCTATTAAAATATCTCCCCCAAATATCAAGATAAGCACAGTCTTCATGAGATGGAGACAATCTCCTCATTCAAGAAAATACATAATATCCCCCAAAGAGAATATGAACTCCGTCTGATCTGATATGAACATTCTGCCATCAATTCATAAAATGTATTTATCTGAATCTTTTCAAATTCAGACAAATTAAGATTGGTAACCCTGAATCAACATATGATCAATTAACATGCATGTCAGTAGCACAGAGCCACTGTGTACAACAAATGTACATTGGAAAGGAGATTTTTGATGTTCACTCCCCCAGGGCTTCCATTCAATCATTGAAAAACCACAAAGAAATTTGCTAAGAATGTTAAGACAAGAAAACATATTCCTTGTGTGCTCGTGCATGTGTAGAAATAATTGAAGCAATTAAAGCTTGAACAGGCTCAAAATATGTAAACCATTGAGACAACAATAGTATTACATAGACTCAATGTGCATGAAATGAGGTTCAAAGGTGGGACAACTTTCTTTCTTTTTAAATATCGACATCTTCCAAATGAAGATCTGATAGATGATGTATTGTTTCCCCTTTAAAATTTGAAACATCCTTTTGTTGAGAAAAGAATGAGTAGCTAGTGGGGTTATATACATGTTAGTGTATTAATTGTATCCAAGATTTAATAGGAAAAGTCAAGCATGTAAAGTCAACAATGTCTAAGTCAAAGTTTGTTATGTCAAAGTCAATCTTAGAGTTTGTATAGGTTTAATCTTGTGAGAGTGTATGTAGTGGATATAAATACCTTGTATGTTTGTTTTGTGAGAGTTGTAACAATACGCATTCATTGTTAAATCAATACACATATGACTAGAGCATTTCTCTCTCTACTCTCTCTCTATCTAGTTCTTGATTGTTAAATCTTAATTGAGATTAATTGTTTGATTGCTTGATTTGAATCTGGATTTTACATTTTCAATTGGTATCAGAGCAAGACCAAACATATTCAGAGAGATCACATTATCAGATTGGATTAATTTCTGAAAATTTTCAAGAACGAACTTGTTTTCTGGAAAGTTACTGTTTGATCAAATTTTTCTTGAAAAATCGTTTTTAATCAAAGAAAATGATTCCATAGTGTTCGATTTGTGTTCTAGGAACTTTCTTGTTTAGATTTAATCTTGAAATTCACACTGTATCGCATTCAATTTCGAATTTTTGTGAGTATCTGTTCTTGAAATGTTGAATACTGTTCTTGATTGATTCTTATTGATTTTGATGTTTTAATCGAAATCTTGTATTAGAAAAATGGTCTAATCTGTATTTCGAGCATACTTGTGTATTTTCAAGAATCAATTTGCAGGTTAAGATGAGTTTTGGATCGATATGTGCTATCATGTGAAGAATGCGCTAGATTGGAAAAACTCGCAACCTTCATCCTGAGGAACACGCAAACGTCTTCTGCGAGTTCATCACAAAACGCGCAAACCACAGTCTGCAAGTTTTACAAAACACGCAGACAGGCATCTGCGAGTTCTGTAAACCCTCAAGCCTCTACCTGCGAGTTCTATTGTTGAAGTCAATGCAGCTTGCGAGTTTCAGACTAATGTAATCTGTGTGTTTTAACTCAAAGCAGTCTGCGAGTTCAGACCATTTAGCTTGCGAGTTTGATGATTCAAGAAGCTTGTGAGTTTAGTTCAAGTACCAGATTACGTGTTTTGCGCCAATATCATAAACTTTGCGCCAAAATCATTAACTTTGCGCCAATATCATAAACTTTGCGCCACCTGCATGTAGCGCAAAACTTATTTTTGCGCCACCCACTTGTAGCGCAAAACATACTTCATTTGCGAGTTTCTAAGTGAATAGTGACTTGCGTGTTCCTGTGCTTTGCGAGTTTTATTGTTTTGCGAGTTTTATTGTTTTGCGAGTTCGTGTGATCTGCGAGTTCTATATTTGTATTTTTTTTAGAATATTTTTAAAGTAGTGATATGATTTTGCTTTAAGTCAATTTTTTTCTGAATTGTTTGGGAACGATCATTCATATCAAGCTAATCTGTCAAGATGTCTTCTACAAATAAACATTCTCAGTGGAGAAAGCAGATAAACAGCAAAGATTTGGAGCCTATTGTTTTAATTCCACATATCATAGTGGATGGAAATGAAACATCTCCAACTTTAAATAAATCTGTTTCAAATTCAAAATTGACAAACTCTGATAAAATTATTGTTTGTACAAAATGTACTGATAATGATAAATCTGATTTTGCAGGTATTATCACAGCAAGAGAGAAAGAGATTAAAGAAAGAGATAAAATCATTGCAATAAAAGAAAATTCAATTCAGACTCTTGAGAAAGTTATCAGGATCAAAGAGTCTAATATTGCAAATCTTCAAAGCCAACTGAAGACAACTGAACAAAAATCTTCAGAACTACAAGATGAATCAGTTGAGCTTCAACACAAGTTTAAGGCTTTTGAAGATAAGATATCTGCCTTGGAAATCAAAAATGCAGAATTGATAAAAAGCATCCAAGGAGATAAAGAAAAATCAAATTTGGAGAAATCTTATACTCAAAAGTTGTCTGATATTGCAAAGAAAGCTAACCAAGAGAAAAAGGATCTTGAGTTAAGATGTTCAAAACTTTCTAAGCAAGTGTCAGAATTTGAAAAGATAATAATAACTGAAAGAAACACTTTTGTGAAAGAAAGACAAGTTCTTGAAAACAAAATAACTGAACTTCCCAAACAGATTTCTACTTTACAAGACTTGCTCGAAAAAGAAAGACAAATTTTCAAAGAAAAGAAAACGTCTTTTGAGCTTGAAAAGAAAAATGCTGAAAAGAGAAATACTGGGATTTTCAAAGATATTTCTGAGAAGAACAAGAACTTGGAAAAAGATTTTGAGCTTGAACGTTCACATTTTGAATCTGAGATATCTAAGCTCACATTCAAAATAACTGTTCTATCATCAGATTTGCAAAAAGAACAGAAGGCCAGATCTGATTTGAAACAAAAGTTTGACATACTTACTTCTGAAAGAAACATTTTATCTGAAAAGATTAAAGACTTAGAAGATGCAAACGTTGATTTGTCAGAAAAGATTACAGCTAATGTGACTGATCAATCACCTGTTGATAATTCAACAGAATCAGTCTGTTCTTTCAAAATATCTTCAAGTTCTATTCATGACAAAAATGTTTTCAAAAAGAAGAATGTCAAACCAAACACTGTCAAATCAAGTCAGATCAGACCATCTAATCTATTTTATGACAAATCTGTTGATGGTTTAGCAAGCTTTTATGTTAAATCTCTTGGGAAGCAATCAAAGAAAAATCAGATGGTCTAGAGAGTGAAGAGTTCTTCAGATGAAGAGATAAAGAAAGACAAAGCATCTGCATCCACATCTAAATCCAAAAGGAACAGTACATACAAAGGTAAATCTTTTGATAATCCTGATATGTATTATTATACTAACCATTTGATCAGGGTTGCTTAAAAGAAGATTTGTTGTTCTTACTGTGGAGCACATGACTTTGTAAGTAAAAATTTTGTCAATTACTAGTATAGTTCATATTATGTAACCTCACACGAACTAAACTACCCTTCTCCCTATATATATATATATATATATATATATATTAGTTAACATGTTTAATAAATATTTAATTGAAATTTTAGTTCAAACCTCAAATACATATTTCCTTGTATAAATTTGAATATATCATTGAAACCGACTACATTTTATCTTTAAATTGACGCAACTTTTTATGTAACTTGATATGATCAAAATATCACAATTTTGTAAATATATAAAACCTCTAGACCGTAAATCGGGGTGTTACACTCAACATAGAATACTTTCAGAATAATGATCTTTCCATTTGTAAGCATACCATATCCTTTTTCATCATTTCCAAAATTAACTGTTCTTCCGGGCTTTTCTTTATAATATGTCAATAAATGCTTAAATCTAGTTATGTATCTAGAACATCCAGAGTCTAAGTACCACACATGAGTCTCCTGCTAGAACAATTAATTACTCATGTTTAGGTACCCAACTTTGAATGGGTCTTTTGGTGTTAGTAAACAAAGAAAATTTTCAACTTGTTGAAACATATGATTTAAATTTTGGTTTCCAAACTTTAACAAGTTTTGAATCAAATTTAGGACTAGAAACACTAGACTTTGCTTTGAGTTTCCACTTCATCGCAGATTTTGCATTAACAGGTGATGAAGAATTGGACAAAGCTTTTAGCTTTAAAGAAGAACTTTGTTTAGTCTTAGAAATATCATCAGACTTCCAGAGTTTGAAATAGCTTTACCAATTTGTCATATTCCATTTAAACAAATCAGAATTAAGTTTGAAGTCATGTTGTCCACAATGATTACAATGCAAATGTTTTTGTACTGAGTGACCATATCAACACACAAATAGTTAGTAGAAGAATAATACTTAATAGAATGACTAACTGTTTGCACAAAAACTTTAGTTACAAAACTTGAACTTTTATTCATTGTAACATTGTTCTTAATAATAGATTTTCTATCTAGTACATGAAATTTCTGTAAAAGAACATTTGATTTCTCATGATTAGACTCTTTGTTTTTCCAAACTAAATCCTTTTTGTTTTTTATATTTTGAATAGACAAATATTTTAAGTTAGAAAGAGATAAAATCACATCTTTAGCTTTTTCAGATTATTTAAATCTTCTAGTTGATACTTAAGGTGTTGTACCATAATATTCACCTTTTTAAAAACATTAGCTTCAGACTTGTGTTCAGAGTTAGAAACCACTGAACTTTTTTGTAACACCGGTAATTTTGGTAAGTAAAGATCACCTGAACGTTTTTATAACTTGTAAATGGTGGGATTTATGTTGGGAAAACATTACTTTAAGTCTCTAAGAGTTTCATGAGTGTTGGCATAGAAAAAGTTGAGTTTTGGTGTTTGGTACAGGTCCGACTACAATACGCGGCGACTATGACAGTGTCACAGTCGCACTGGAAAATTAGAAGCCAAGGGGGAGTTCTCTTGACCACTTGTGTAACTATGCCATGCGACAATGTCATGGCAAAGTAGCATGGCCTAGCGGTACCAGACAGCTTAAAATTAGATTTTCTGCCCCATTCTTCATTTCTTCATAACTCTCTCATTTCTACTACGTTTTTGGTGATTCAAAGCGCTATGGTATAATTTATAAGAGATTTTCAAGGATAGGTTGTTAGTTTTGGGAAGATCCAAGAGTTTTTGGTAGTGGAGTGGAAGCAAAGATCAAGAGCTCGTCATCATCACCTCCATGTTCAAGAAATTTAGAGTTTTCTAGGTTTTCACCAAAACCTATGTGGTGAGTTCATCCTCATAGTTTCTAAACTTTATTATTATTTACAAATTCTCCATTGATGACTTCTTAGTGTTTATGTTTCTCAAATTTCGGTTTAGAGGATTTTGGGGAGTTAGGTCAAAAATAGGGTTTTGGTCAAAATGGAGATTTTGATATAAGATGTTTGGGGAATGATTCTAAGTGTTTGGATATGTATATTTATGTTTGTAAAACTTTTGAATCTAGGGTTTCAAGGAATTACTTGTGGATTCAAGTTTCTTTAAGGAGCTTATGTTGGGGTAAAATCTAGATTTAGCTTAAATCTAGCAAGGTGAGTTCAAGTTGATTTGTGAAAACGTTGTACATGCCAAAAATGTCCATTTTAGAGTATTTTTGTGTTTTACATGATTATTATCAAATGTCGAAATCTTTGATGAGTTTTGCTATTTGAACTAATAAGATTTTATAAACCTTGTGAAACACCATATGTAGGATTTTTAGACACTTTGACAAATAAATCATAAATGAATGTGTTTTGATGATTTATCTTATAAATGGAGAGTAATTGGTAGAAATACACTTTTAACGTTTGTTTTGGAAATATGCATAGATTATGTTATGGGACATTTTGAAAGTGTAAATGGTGTGAGTTTCTTTGGAAAAAAGGGTTTGTCCCAATCCATTGTTGTGTTTTGGGTTATTCATGAGTTTAAAGTATGTGTTTGCACAAACGTAGGTTGTTTACGTTTTATCATATACTATGGATTTTAACATATGGTCAATTGATTGGTTGAACTTAAGGCTCGGTTTTTGTCTTTATCGGGTTTTGGAGTCATTTGTCCGGTTTTAATAGCTTAATATGGAGCTTTGGGTGTGAGTTGCTTTTATTGAACTTTATTTGGAGAATACATGGTTTGAGTGTCTGTGTGTCATTCATTTGGAGTCATGTATTTTAGACAGTAATGCATTGGATCCATAGGCATGTAAGTCAGTCATGTTTAATAGTGAGGAGTCTTGATATTCTCACTTTGGGAAATATGTCGTGTTGGCATTGTTGTTGTCCCAGTTTTGTGGAGATGAACCTTTATGGGTTATACTCCGGGACCATGGGTTTTGTGGTTTAGATGCTCTAACTCTTGTACACGAGAGTTAAACATCTTGGGGTCATCAAGTAAGGAGTTTGAGACTCCTATCTTGAATGCTAGTAAGTATGCACTAAAGATCTATTGGGAACCTTGAGGTTGTAACTTACTTGAAAATAAACAGGCAACAAGATCGTGTATCCTTGAGGTGTAGATTGACAAAGCAGGCAATAAAGGATACAACATCATTGGGGACTTGAGGTGTAGCTTATTAAAGCAGGCAACAAAGTCCGACTTGAGGTGTAGCTTCTTAAAGTAGGCAATAAAGTCACAATCTGAGGTGTAGTTCGACAACATAGATATGTGACTTAAATTTGTTTTCCACCACGTACAATGGAAGCGGGTCTCCCCCGTCACCGAAAAGTGTTGTTTGGGTATTTGATTTTATTATCCATGTTTTCGGTGACGTTTTATATATATATATATATATATATATATATATATATATATATATAGTTATCTATGATTTATGGGTTGAGTACTATGCCCCATCCGTGTTTGGATATTTCGGGATATAAAGTTTGTCCACGTTTTCATAAATTGGGAATCCATTTGTTATTCATGTTTTGGGTGAGTTTTGGGTTGGGTTTACTTTATGAAAGAATGTTTTATATTGGGGTTTTCGTCTCTAAAATTGTATGTGTTGAAAAACGTTTATATTGGTATTTCTGTCACATAAAATGCACGTTATTGGAAAACGAGTCGTTTTCGTATTTAAAGTAAATTATTTTGGAAATAATGATTCAAGTTGCACTCGTTTCTTTTTAACGATTTGTATAATCATGATGAAAACTCTTGAACTCACTAGGCGTTAGTCTAACCTTTTTATTTGTCGACATGTGCATCAGGTTCCAGTTGGGGTTTTGTACTAGCGACACTGTGAAAAGATGAGTGCGAGTTATATGCACGGGAAGAGAGTAGTTATTGGATGAAGCCTTTCGCACATTGGGAATAGCAACTGGTATTGGGTTTAGTAACACCCGACCAATGTATTTGGTCTTTGTATAAGACTTAAAGTTATTAATTGTTGATGTTAAATATAGGATTTATCTTTAGGTATTTCCATGTATCGATTTGTAGAGAGGGATTTTATCCTTTATTTGATGAAATAATGAAACTTTAAATTAGTTGTTGTAACACCCTAAAAATAGGACCAAATAAAATTCGAAATTTTGGCAATACGACGTCTAAAATACGGATATCCAAAATACCCTGTAAATAGAAACATCAAGGTATAAACAATTTCCCAAAGGTGACAACTAAAGACCTACATAAGCTTGGGTTATTTGCACCATAAGGTTTTCAAAAAGGATGGGACATAAAGATTACAACAACCTACTTAATCTAGAAATAATTCAAAACTAGATTAAAATGGGTGTTGCTATTCCTTTGTAATCTCTCTTCACAAAAATCCCCAAAAGACCAGCACTTCACGATCTCCTACGTGTCCGGTTGGCAAGCCCGACATCCTAGATTCCACCGCTAGTGGGATTTGTGGGAAAAACAACAACCATAACAAGTGTTAGGACAAAGCCTAGTGAGATCTCATAAATTATACAAATCACGATTAAAATATCATAAAGCAATATTTGTGTTACCGAATTCCCTTGATTCACAATGTTATTCCACTTGAAATAGTGTTCCCAAACCTGAATATAACACACAAGAGATAACCCTTGAAAATACGGGGGAGACCCGTTTCCATCGGGGCGACATGTACACGGGAGTGGAGTCACCCATGATGTTATTGTATTACACCTCATGTCCCGGTCCTAGTTCCCATGCCATCAAGACATCACAACCTCAAACCATAATAATTGCCTTTATTGCCTACTCCGTCGAGTTACACCTCAAGGTCTTATGGGACATTATTGTCTATCCATATCTAGACGAGTTACACCTCAAGGGCCCACGTCCCCCTATTGCCTACTCGCTAGCAAATTCTACAGACCAATCAATAATAGGTCCAATTAACATATAACCACTTCCTCGTGCATAAGGAGTAGAAACCCACATTCTTATCAGGTGATCACATTCTGATTAAATACTCAAGTAGCCATATGTATTTCCCAAATCGACTCATTGACACCATAATCATCATACAAGATTTCATAATGACAAATCAACATATTCACACTAATGACAAGCCATCTTTACATTTCACTTAGTAAATCTACATAGCCTTTATTAACCATTACGATATAGAGTTGTTTTCCCTTCCACATTTCCATAAGACCCTAGTTAATTAGGTCAACCACATGATAAAGATATCTTCAAGTATTACCCATGTAAGCATGTAGTTTAGGTCAATAAATACATTACCTGGACCCACAATTATAACTAGTAGAGTTTATAGAAGAAACTCACCATCTAGGATTTGCAAAGTAAAAACCCTAGAAATTAGGTCAAAATCCAAATAAATAGTCATAATGTAAGGTAATATTACAAGTAATAAATGAGTAAAAGAGCCTTTAAGGAGTATAAACTCACCAACTAGGGTTTTGTAAAGAGAAAACCCTAAAATGGATGACTTGAGAGAGCTTGACTATACTCGGAGCTTTAATGGCACAAAAGATCACTTTAATCGCTTCAACAACCCTTCTTGAGTCTCTTGAATATTAGGTTTACTTGCTACAATAAATGAGGTGGGATGGGATAATAGAGAAAAGGAAAATCGCCCCTAGATGAGAGAGTTCGACCAGATCTGATAAAAATGTTGAGAACTGAACTGGTTTGGCCCCTTTAATCGATCTGAAGTCAGACAGCTCACCCCCACGGGCGACAATGCCCCTGCGACTTTGCCCATGGCATTGTCGTCGGGGCAAAGTTGCACCTCAACCCCTGCCCACTAGAATGTTGTTCGAAACAAACCAGAATCTCGGCCCCTCCCCGCGACATTAACCCTGCGACTTTGCCAAGGGCATTGTCGTCGGGCAATGTCACCCCTGGCCTACTACCTGTTGTTCGATCGATGCCAAAGTGACAACAACCCCAAGTTCGCTCCTCTCTCGAATTCCATCGATTACCCAAGTCTCGGGATCAATGTCTAAAAGTCGAGGATGATAATCTAAAGTATACACTTCCTGAAATCGTCACAAATACACGTATGCATGTAGCAGAAAGCCGAGAGTACACTTAGAAAATAAGAGCACGTAAGCATAAAATCATGTATACGTAACATTACATACATATATAGACACTTATACATAAGCACTTGACTTAAACGAGTGAACTTGCAAAACGAGGGTTTTATGAATGATTACTGAAGAAACGGGGTGTTACAATCCTTCACCACTATGAATAGATTTTGTCCCCGAAATCTAAAACTACACAAAGAGATGAGGATACCGTCTCTTCATATCCTCTTCCGCCTCCCACGTCACATTCGCGCCCCTATGATGTTTCCATTGCACTTTCCGCCTCTTTATGACGGAGCTTCTTCGTCTCCCTTTCCAAAATGGATTCCGGTTCCTCCACACATCGATTGCTGTCTACTCGAATCTCGGACAATGGAATGACGTTCTCTTCCTCCGCTAGACACTTCCGTAGGTATAAAATGTGGAATGTAGGGTGAATTCCACTCATCTTGGGTGGTAGATCAAGTTTGTAGGCTTGGAGCCCCACACGCTCAATGATAGGGAAAGGCCCGAGAAAACGAGGGCTAAGCTTTCCCCGCTTTCCAAACCTTATGATTCCTTTCCAAGGCGACACCTTTAACATAACTCGTTCGCCCACTTGAAATTCCATCGTCTATCTCTTCTTATCCGCATAACTCTTTTGGCGATCTTAGGCCGCCTTCAGTCGTTCTCGAATACTCTTCACCTTATCCGTCGTTTCTTGTACTACTTCCGGTCCGGTGAATTGCTTCTTGCCTGCTTCTAACCAACAAGTAGGTGTCCTATATTTACTCCCATACAACGCCTCGAATGGTGCCATACCCAAACTCGAGTGGTAACTATTATTATAAGTGAATTCCACCAATGGGAGGTGAGAGTCCCAATTTCCCACAAAATCAATGACATACGAACGCAACATGTCTTCTAACGTCTGAATAGTCCGCTCGCTTTGCCCATATGTTTGAGAATGATACGCCATGCTCAATTTCACTTTCGTACCCAATTCTCTTTGAAAAGCATTCTAGAAATGGGAAGTGAAACGGCTGTCCAGATCAGACATGATGGATAGCGGCACTCCATGCCTCTAGACCACTTCGTTGATATATAGTCTTGCTAGCTTGTCCAACGGTAATGTCTCCCTCACGGCTAAAAAGTTCGAGTTTTTCTTCAATTGATCTACTACAACCTAAATGGTGTTGTGGCCCTTCAACGTCTTCGGTAGTTTTGTCACAAAGTCCATTATGATGTGATCCCACTTCCACTCATGTATTTCCAAGGATTGAAGACTCCCGTACGGTCGTTGATGTTCGTCCTTCACTAACGAACAAGTAAGGCATTTCTCCACATAGTTCACCACGTCAACCTTCATCACTGGCCACCAATAGTTCAGCTTCAAGTCTCTATACATCTTTGTGCTCCCGGGGTGGATGGAATATATATACTTGTGCGCTTCTTCCAAGAGTAATTTCCGGCATACTCCCAACTTGGGTACCCAAACTCGTCCTTGGAAGAGTTTCAATCCTCTACCATATTCTGTTAAGCTAAGGTGTTGCTTCGTCATCGCTTCATCTTTGAGGCTCGCTTCGAGAATTGCTTCGACTTGAGTGGTCTTTATCATGTCCATAAGGTTTGAGATGATCTCAATCCTTGCTAATGAGGTTTTCACCGATCTACTATACTCTTTCCGACTTAACGCGTCCGCCACTACGTTTGCTTTGCCCGGGTGATATTGAAGCTCACAGTCGTAATCTTTCAACAACTCTAACCATCTTCTTTGATGCATATTCAACTCCTTTTGATCAAAAACTTATTTCAAGCTTTTGTGATCGGTGTAGAGTGTGCACTTTTCACCGTACAAATAGTGTTGCCACAACTTCAAGGCAAACACAACCGCCGCCAATTCCAGGTCGTGCGTTGGATAATTCTTCTCGTGCTCCTTCAACTGTCTTGACGCATACGCTATCACTTTACCTCTTTGCATGTGGACGCAACCCAATCCCATCTTGGATGCATCGCTATAGATGACAAAATCTTCCGTTCCCTCGGGTAGGGATAAGATTGGAGCTTCACACAACTTCCGTTGCAGGGTACAGAATGACTTCTCTTGATTCTCAGTCTAAGCAAACTTCACATTCTTCCGAGTCAACACGGTCAACGATGAGGCGATCTTGGAGAAGTCTTGGATGAACCTTCGGTAGTATCCAACGAGTCCCAAAAAGCTATGAATTTCAGTCGGACTCCTTGGAGGTTCCCAGTTCATCATCGCCTCTATCTCTGTTGGATCTACTTTTACTCCTTCACGGGTCACCACATGGCCGAGAAATTGAACTTCCCGCAACCAAAATTCAAACTTGGAAAATTTGGCGTAAAGCTTCTCTCTTTTTAGCACCTCTAGCACCTCTCTCAAGTGTTGTTCATGCTCCTCCTCATCCTTGGAGTAGACTAAGATGTCGTTGATGAACACTATGACCGACCGGTCCAAAAATGGTCGACACACACGGTTCATCAAGTCCATAAATATTGTCGGCGCATTCGTCAATCCAAAAGGCATGACTAGAAACTCGTAATGCTCACACCGAGTCCTAAACGCCGTCTTCGGGACCTCTTCCTCTCGAACCTTCACTTGACGATACCCCGATCGAAGGTCAATCTTGGAAAAACACCCGACCCCTTGTATTTGATTAAAGAGATCGTCTATTCGGGGTAGCGGATACTTTTTCTTGATGGTCACCTTGTTCAACTCTCGGTAAACGATGCACATACGCATCGACCCATCCTTCTTATTCACAAAGAGTATCGAAGATCCCTCCCCACGGAGACGAGATCGGCCTCACAAACACTTTCTCTAACAACTCTTAAAGTTGGGATATTATTTCCTGCATTTCTGTTGGCGCGAGACGATACAGTGCACGAGCTATTGGTACCACCCCCAGAACTAAATGAATTCGAAACTCCACTTGTCGATCAGGTGGTAAGTCGGGTAAGTCTTCGGGAAATACGTCTGGAAATTCATTAACAATCTTCACGTCTTCTATTTTCTTCTTCTCCGCCTTGGCATCTACCACGAAGGCTAGATACGAAGGGTACTTCTTCGTCAGATACTTTCTGGCTTTGATGGATGAGATGATGGCCACTTCGCCTTTTCGCTTCTCGCCATACACAAAGATGAAGTCGCCATCCCGGATGAGAATTCGTATAAGTTTCTTGGAACACAAGATCTCCGCTTGATGTTTCGTCAACCAATCCATCCTGATCACCACGTTGAAACTCCCGATAGTCATGGGAAGGAAGTCCACTATAAAAGGTTCACCACTTATTTCTAGACGACAACCCCTTAAGATATCCCTTAGGACTAATTGCTCCCCATTAGCTACCTCTATGCTTGCTTTTGCATTTTCGAAGCCTTTACCTCCCGATTGAAATCTCGGTTTCTTAAACGAACTTAGTTGGCTCTCCCGCCTTCTCTTCTCTCCCACTTTCGTTTTCTCTTTCTTATCCCGAGCATAGAGTCTCTCCATAATTTTGGCCTCCTCGATGGTCTCGTGGAGGTTAAAGGCTTTGGAGTTGCGGACCATTGACAGCATGTCCGCGGGTAGGCCCTTCAAATAGGCCTTTACTTTTTCCTTCTCGGTCGGGACCACGTGCCCCACCAAGTTTAGCTTTTCCATGAATAGTCAGGTATACTCTTTTACCGACAAATTTCCCTTCTTGATTGATCGAAGCTCCTCTTCTATTAGGTCCATCTCTTCTTCATTGCAGTATTCTTCCAACAATTTTCTCTTGAACTCGGCCCAAGCCATCTTCGCTAACACAGATTCCTCTACGGTCGTGGTGAAAACATTCCACCACGTCAATGCTGAATCCCGAAGCATCTGAAAGCCATATTTCACTTCCTGACCCTCATCACAGTCACATGCTCGGAAGGCTTGTTCAATCTCTCTGAGCCAGTTCATGCACTTTACGGGCTCGTCGGTTCCGGAAAACTCCGGTGGTTTACAACAAAGAAAGGATTTGTACAAGCACCCCTTTTCCGGTTGTCTTGTCTCTAAGGTCACCAAACCTTAGGTGCAGTTCTCATCTCCGGTACCCCCGGATCCCGCGATGACCATATTTTCCTCAATCGTCTCGTGACGACGGTGATTCATCTCTCGTTCTTCAAGCAGCTTCATGAATAGTTCTTGTTGCTTCGCCATGGTCTCATTAATGGCTCTCATCATATCCATCATATGTGCTTAAGGGGTTACCTCAGTCATGATCGGGTCAGCAGTGGCAATGTTGGTTCTCAGAATTTGTTCCACCCTTCCGACAAGCATAGGTGGAATTGGAGGTTCCACCGTTACAGTTGCATTCGGTCTATCAGCTGTGGATTCGGTCACATCTTGACCCTCTGGTGACGTTTGAAGATGACTCCGAGTATTTACCATTTTTGTTTGTCATACAACCAGGAGAGGTAAGAGATGGGCTACACAAGATTACACACAAGAAACGTATTAGTACAGTTCATCGATTATCATAATCATAGTAATTCAAGTATGCTCACATAGAAATACATTCATAATTACAGTAGCTAAGTGTGATTATGAACATATTTCATATAAGAATTCTTGCTACCATTTCTTACAATTCTCAATTGTGTAGTGTTCCGTTGATTCTAAGATTGTCCTTTCTTAGAAGTTCTACCCATTCCTCACACTTTATTGCTTAAAAGTCTCAGCTTAAGTCTAGGCATCGAGATTACATACCTAGTTCGCTTAAACTAGAGCTCTGATACCAACTTGTAACACCCTAAAAATAGGACCAAATAAATTCGAAATTTTGGCAATATGACATCTAAAATACGGATATCCAAAATACCCTGTAAATAGAAACATCAAGGTATAAACTGTTGGGTCATCTAAGATTTGACGATAACCTCTCCTTTAGTTTGTGTTTACTCTTCTATAAATGATTGTACATCTTAGAATTAGTATGGTTCTTTGTAATAGCTTAGTTATGCATAAACAGATCGGTAAGTCGAAGACATACCGAAATCAACATGAAGGAAGTCTACGTTGCGGATTGAGATGAACTTCAAGAAGACTAAGCTTTGTCTGCTGAACCCTTATTCGGCAGACTACACATCTGTCGAACCCTCTTCTGTTCGGCATCCTTCTGCCACTCTTTCGGCAGAATCTGTCCTTGCCAATCCTCTCTGTGTCGGCAACATCCCCTTATGTCAAACCCTCTCGATTTGACATACTTCATCATACCCAATGTTCTTCTGACAATGGGAATGGAAGTTTCCTTCTCCTAGAAGATATTCACTTGAGTTCTGATTTGATTGAGACGTTTATTTTTTAAAAGATCTCAAAAAGATTTGAATCAAGTATATTTTATTAAGATGTTGTACTTTCATAGTATAAAAGTTACCTTTTGTGTTGTGATAAGTCACCTCAAATATCTTATAATTTATTAGCAATATCTCAACCACCCTTGCTTTAAATGATCAATGTTCTTTTGCACTCATTGCCTTGGACAGTATAAAAAGGGTGGAGCTAGCTCCTTGCTTCTCACGCTTTCAGCTCAAGATTTTTCCATTGCAAGATATCAAGCAGGTTGTTAGCTATTTCTTTCTCTCTAAGATTTAGTCTTTGTGTTCTATAAGTCTTTCTAGTATTAGATTGTTTGAGTAGTTCTTAGCTATTCTATTCTGCAACAATCTTTTGTTTCCTTTGTGTAATTCTTGATATTTATATCAATAAAAGAATTAAAAATTAAGTAAAATTTGTGTATTGTACTCAACCCCTTTCGGTAGTCGATGTGTCATCCTTATCCGCATCTCTAATACCGAAAACCTTTCGGCACCTCTCCCTCCACATATCAGATCATGCCACGTGGCTTCACAGGGTTCTTGTGTCAGTTGATGGGGCGTCTACGATTCTAACATTAGCCGTTTTCGGCCTTTCCACTACTCCATGACGCACGTTTTCACGGTCCATCATTACCATTTATAATATTTAATTTCATTTGAAATCCAATATTTCCCTCCAAGTTTCTTACCCTATATATATAACTTCATCTTCTTCCTTTCTTTACTTTTACAACTCTCGTTTTTCTATCTCTCTCAAAACCTGCAACTCCATTGAAGCACCTCTCTTTCTTCAACAATGGCCTCTTCAAAAATGTCCAAGTCTTCCAAGACCACCACTCTCACCAGGGAAACTCTTGCATTTCCCGCATGCAACTAGGTGGCAAGACTTTCTGCTGATGTGGACCACCCGGAGTTCAATCAAGTCTCCCTTTTCCTTCAGAAAACACCATTACAACATGCTCTCACGGCATCTACCAAGATGATCAAAATGCTACTTGGTAGCTTATGGCTAACCTGTCAGTATGATTCTGAGACTCATCAGGTCTCTGCCTTTGTCCTTTCCTCTGAAGAACACCCTGACCCTTCTTTTGGGGTCGAGGATGTTCAATCGATCCTTTGGATTTTGGAGTTTGATGTCTACGCTCCTTTCCCCACTGGTCGGTAACATGAGGAGGTAGTTGCTACACTCAACTATGTGCATGAAGGGAAGACCAAGGGTTCTGGCACTCTCCTTCGCAAGAATATGAGTGTTGTTTGGAACTATTTCTTCTCTTACCTCATCTACTGCATTTCCCACAAAACATCTGGGTGGGACCAATCACCTGCTGCTATCACCAGGTTGGCACATGCCCTCATCTTTATGAGTCGCACCGACTTTGCCCAGGTGATTTTTGATTCTTTGGTCACTGCAATCACGCCACCTAGGACTCACAACGTGGCCCTTCCACGGTTCATCTCTCTCATCATCAATGAGAAACTTTCTGCACATCTTCGTGTCGATGCCAATCTGTCCGAACTGACCATCGCATATGACTTGCCTATCTCTCAGATAAGCAAGCTGACCATCTTCAAGCCGATCAAACCTACCGACACTCAATCACCTCAGGTATGATCTCTTTCCTTACTTCTCCCAATCCGATTTAGGGTACTCTTTTGGAGAGTGGTACCGAAAGGCTTCCACTTTCTCAAAGTGATCCCCAATTGGTGGTCCCTTCTGCTCCCAAAACTACCCGAGCCAAATCGGTGGCCATTAAGAAGAAAAAGGTCATCGGTAGCGTCACACTTCCTTCTATGACTATGCCACCGAAACAACCATCGGTGGCTGCCCTAGTCATTTCATCCACTTCTTCAAAGCAATGGGGCTCAAAATCCCCTCCTAGGTCTCGTTTTAAGAGGCTCAGGAAACCAATGGTTTAACCACAAACGCCTTCTACCGAATCTCAAAAATCGGAGGAAGTTGAAATTCCCCCATTTGGGCCGCGGGGATCTGCTGAAACCCATCCTACCACCTCCAAATCTTCTTCACAAGGTTTGGTTGTACAGACGGATACCCATGTTATCCCTTCTCCTCAATTTAAATTGAGAGATGAAGATGAGTTGGCCTCCTCTCCGGACCAACGTCCCTCCTCTCGACAGCACAACCTATCACGCGGGGTCACACCCGAATATATCGCACATATCGGTAGAAATACCGTGGACATATTTGATCTTTTTTTCTGATGCAGGGGACGTTTTGCCCCCTCCATACGAAACTATAGCCTCACCAAAACTAACTCCCTATCCTAAACACTCACCCCCACCATCACCAAAGAAAACTCCATCCCCTTCTCCCAAACACTCACCCTCTTCCTCAGATTCCTCTTCGGATGGCTTCCATCTAGATTGTCCACCGAAGAGGCAATCTCCACCGAAAGATCGCATCTTGCCCCATTATCCCCCTTCTCCAACTGTCGACAGGGTTGGGCCTTCAGCCTCTTCTTCTTCAGCACCACAGGTGCCGATCTCCATGCCTGCCGATTTCATTGCCGAAATTATTGATACCAATCGGCAGGTAAGGATGTTCGGTACTCAGTATGAGTTGCTACGCAAATCTCTGTGTGAGCCTAAGCTGCTAAATTCTCTGGACATCACCAACTCTTCCCTAGCTGAGCTCTTGCAGCTAGTCAAGGAGCAGAATTCTGAGTGCTTAGATCTGAATAGAGACATGTTTCAATGCTTGGATGTTCTGCATCATGAAATTGATGGTCTTCGTGCCCCTCTCTCCGACGCTCTGGATGTCGTCCTCAAGGAGGTTATCAAGCTAATTGATAACAATACCTCATTGACTCTTTCTGTGGCCGCTCTCAAGGTTGCGTATGATGCATGGGATCTGGATCTTATTCGTCTTCGGCAGCAGGCCTCGGATCAAACTTCTGTCAACTGTCAGATTCTAAGTGCTCTGCAGGGTATAAATCAACGCCTTGACTCGATGCCTGCCGAGGTGGCTCAGTACTGTGCTGGGTCACTTGATATAGACATCACTGAGTCAGCCTTCACTCCAGACGACAGAACTACTCTTGATCGGATTGACCGACGTCTTGGCCGTGTGTCAGCTAAGGCTGGTCTTTCTTCTCCGGCACGTACTGAGGGGGAGAAACAGGTTGAGGGGGAGCAAATTACCCCTCAAATTATCATTACTATTAAGATTCGGGGAAAACCTTATACTACCGCCGCTACCGAAACCGAAACCGCCAGAGTTTCGGCATCTGCCGAAGAGGAGGGAACCGACCACCCTAAAGTGGTTAAAGAATCCGAGGGGGAGCCTTTGCCTAAGAAAGATAAAGGCAAAAAAAATCTAACACTGGATGAAGTAGTTGTAGAAGAAAAGCGTTTTAAAGATGCTATGATAAAGAAAGTTGCCGACGGTGGTGGAATTCATCTTCCTCCCCCGAAGATTACTTCTCCTGATTTGGGCTTGTCTGAAGAAGAATTAAAATCTGCAAAGTTGGCCCAAATGGCTCGATATGAAGATACCAAGCTAGCTTTAAAGTTGGCCGAGGAAGAAGCCGAAATCTCAAAATCTTCTGTTGACGCTATCAAGGCTCAGTTGAGTGCTCTGGAGGATTCGGCTAAGAAGAATGAAGAGATCAAATCTTTTTGTGTCGATTGTTACCACAAAGTACTCACTAAATTTCGATCGTCCGCCAAAATCACAGATGTTAAAATCATCAAACCATCTTCCAGCTGCAAACTCATTCAGCTAACAATTACAAGGGATGATACTTCAAGAGCAGTTGCAGGCTGGATTCTCTTGTTTGGTTTGGGGTTGCGGAATGGATGGAAATTGGTATCTTCTTGGTGAACAGCAAAAATGCTCTAAAGCATGACGTTGATAAATATCTTGCAGATCTTCAAATAAAATTCAGATCCTATCGAAAGTCCTACAACATTGTCCACACTCCAGCCGAAGAAAAGATCATCAAAATCTAAAGTCTGATTTTCCTCCTCCTAAATCGAAGCCGAGATCTAAAAAGGAAGATGTGTTTGTGCAAATGGCAAGGGAGGGAAAGGTTCCAGATGTTTAAAATCTCGATCTGTCCTTACCGACTCTAGTTCCTCTCCCTTCCACCACTGTGATTAATGAGCCTACTCATGGGATCTTCTTCAACGATGCATTTGGGCAGATTCGTTTCTTCAGAACAAGTCAAATCCCTCTTGCCGATACTGTCTTTCTTCATGGGATTATTTCAATAATTCCACTTTCTGCAAAGGATCTCTATGTGGCTGCTACCGATGAACTCAAGAAAAGGGATGCTGATCCTCATATG
This sequence comes from Arctium minus, assembly GCA_954870635.1. Lineage (NCBI taxonomy): Eukaryota > Viridiplantae > Streptophyta > Magnoliopsida > Asterales > Asteraceae > Arctium > Arctium minus. Next base: position 60,066,248 of record OX941081.1, on the reverse strand, counting down.
CCTTTTGAATAAGCTCGGTGTAGTTATGTTTTTTGTACATATTTTATTTTATCTTGTATTGTAATCTTCTTATAAGATTAATACAATGACTTTTTCTAGTTTAACGTAAATAGTTTGTACAACTCATTATTTCATTCTTTTATACTTGTAAATGTCGGATACTCTAAAAAATCCAAAAAGAAACAAAAAGAATGGTCTATGTGAAAAAGAACCCAAAAGAATATAAACAAGGGTCAAAATCCATTACTCATGTTTTATCTTTTTAAATTATATGTATGAGATGTCATCATCAAATAGGGGGAGATTGTTGGGTCATCTAAGATTTGAAGATAACCTCTCCTTTAGTTTGTGTTTACTCTTCTGTAAATGATTGTACATCTTAGAATTAGTATGGTTCTTTGTAATAGCTTAGTTATGCATAAATAGATCGGTAAGTCGAAGACATATCGAAAACAACATGAAGGAAGTCTACGTTGCGGATTGAGATGAATTTCAAGAAGACTAAGCTTTGTCTGCCGAACCCATATTCGGCAGACTACACATCTGCCGAACCCTCTTCTGTTCGGCATCCTTCTGCCACTCTTTCGGCATAATCTATCCTTGTCGATCCTCTCTGTGTCGGCAACATCCCCTTATGTCAAACCCTCTCGATTTGACATACTTCATCATTCCCAATGTTCTTCTGACAATGGGAATGGAAGTTTCCTTCTCCTAGAAGATATTCACTTGAGTTCTGATTTGATTGAGACGTTTATTTCTTAAAAGATATCAAAAAGATTTGAATCAAGTATATTTTATTAAGATGTTGTACTTTCATAGTATAAAAGTTACCTTTTGTGTTGTGATAAGTCACCTCAAATATCTTATAGTTTATTAGCAATATCTCAACCACCCTTGCTTTAAATGATCAATGTCCTTTGCACTCATTGCCTTGGATAGTATAAAAAGGGTGGAGCTAGCTCCTTGGTTCTCACGCTTTCAGCTCAAGATTTCTCCTTTGCAAGATATCAAACAGGTTGTTAGCTATTTCTTTCTCTCTAAGATTTAGTCTTTGTGTTCTATAAGTATTTCTAGTATTAGATTGTTTGAGTAGTTCTTAGTTATTCTATTCCACAACAATCTTTTGTTTCCTTTGTGTAATTCTTGATATTTATATCAATAAAAGAATTAAAAATTAAGTAAAATTTGTGTATTGTATTCAACCCCCCTTCTACAATACTTGTTTTGCTATCTCGGGACCAACAAACACCATAATCATCATACAAGATTTCATAATGACAAATCAACATATTCACACTAATGACAAGCCATATTTACATTTCACTTAGTAAATCTACATAGCCTTTATTAACCATTATGATATATAGTTGTATTCCCTTCCACATTTCCATAAGACCCTAATTAATTAGGTAAACCACATGATAAATATATCTTCAAGTATTACCCATGTAAGCATGTAGTTTAGGTCAATAAATACATTACCTGGACCCACAATTATAACTAGTAGAGTTTATAGAAGAAACTCACCATCTAGGATTTGTAAAGTAAAAACCCTAGAAATTAGGTCAAAATCCAAATAAATGGTATACATATATAATGTAGGTAATATTACAAGTAATGAATGAGTGAAAGAGCCTTTAAAGAGTATAAACTCACCAACTAGGGTTTTGTAAAGAGAAACCCCTAAAATGGATGACTTGAGAGCGCTTGACTTTACTTGGAGCTTTAATGGCACAAAAGATCACTTTAATCGCTTCAACAACCCTTCTTGAGTCTCTTAAATGTTAGGTTTACTTGCTAAAATAAATGAGGTGGGATGGGAGATTAGAGAAAAGGAAAATCTCCCCTTGATGAGAGAGTTCAACCAGATCTGATAAAAATATTGAGAACTGAACTGGTTTCGCCCCTTTAATCGATCTGAAATCGGACAGCTCACCCCCACGGGCGACAATGCCCCTGCGACTTTGCCCATGGCATTGTCGCCGGGGCAAAGTCGCACCTCAACCCCTGCCCACTGGAATGTTGTTCGAAACAAACCAGAATCTCAACCCCTCCCCGCGAAATTGACCCTGCGACTTTGCCAGGGGCATTGTTGCCGGGCAACATCGCCCCTGGCCTACTACCTGTTGTTCGATCGATGCCAAAGTGCCAACAACCCTAAGTTCGCTCCTCTCTCAAATTCCATCGATTACCTAAGTCTCGGGATGAATGTCTAAAAGTCGAGGATGATAATCTAAAGTATACACTTCCCGAAATCGTCACAAATACACGTATGCATGTAGCAGAAAGACGAGAGTACACATAGGAAATAAGAGCACATAAGCATAAAATCATGTATACGTAACATTACATACATATATAGACACTTATACGTAAGCACTTGACTTAGACGAGTGAACTTGCAAAACGAGGGTTTTATGAATGATTATTTAAGAAACGGGGTGTTATAGTTGCTCTTTCCAAATTTAAGGGTGTTACAAGTTGGTATCAGAGCTTAAGTTTGAGAAGATTAGGTGTTGATTTTGGATGCCTAGACTCAAACTAGCGTTCTTTTAAGTGATTGAAAGTTGAAATTGCACCATTAGGCACTTTAAGATAGAATATTTTGAGGTTGATGGGGTCGCTAGAAATGGAAAACACGTCGAGGGTAGCAAGGATAATCATGTACGGTACTTTCATCATTGCACCTGGCCAGTGTTATGGTGAACCTACATGTTACATGTGTATACATGAACTGCTTTGATGTGATGACCGTTGGGGTAGTGAAGAAGTTTCTAAGCGAACAGCCGATAGAAGAGATTGATGATTATGGCATTGTCGCTTGTAGTGAAAATAAGTAGGAGGATTACGTTAAGTGGACCGTCTAGGGTCGGAATTGTTGGTTGAATTAGAACCCTAGGCTTATTGAATAGACCTTAATTCGAGGGGAAATTGTAAGGTTAATCGATGCAACTTCAGATTATTGCCTTAAGAAGTTTGAGCTTTTAGATGACGATAGTGTGACTGGGGAATTGAGAAGCGTGGTTTTGAGACGTTGAGTGCCGACCAAACTCATGCACGAAATTTATTTCTAAAATAAATTGCTTCAATAGTTGCTTATGTTCCAAATCATCATGCGGGTTGTATTATAAATTATTGGAAAGACGTGTAACACGCACAATATTTCAAACAATGATTTAAACATGCATAAAATTATTCTATTGCATGTGGTTATAAATTTTGTTGAGACCTTCTTTATTTTCGTTGTTGTCCAACGCTATATCGGGTACTGTGATATCCATATTTTAATGTTGTTTAGGGTTTTGGACAAGTAACCGCGATTTATGATTTTAATATTGGATCTCCTCCGCATATGTTAGGGTTTTGGATGAAGAGTTACTTTCCATTATTTTGGTGTTTGAGTTTTAATGAGAATTTCATTCTAGGTGGGTTTTGTTGGAAAGTGTTACTTTATATTGTATTGCAACGAAATGGAAATTTTTGGAACTAAGATATTTTAGTCTTAACTTGTCTTATGCGTTTCGATTATTGAGAACAAAAATTTTGGCACCGTTTGATTGATTGGGTGCCATTGAGTTTCATTAAGTCTTATGGAAGTTTTGTTGAGTCTTATGGAGTTTTATTTTACGACATTTTGCGACACATGAGTGAAACTTTGTAATGTGCATACTTGAATTATTGTGTGTTAAGTTATGGGTTTATTGAGCATTTTGTCTCATGCGAGTTTTGCGGAGAAATGTTACTCCATGTCGCATTGCAACCAAAAGGGGCAGTTTTTGGAATTTTGATATCGTATAGTTTTTTTTCCCTTTTGAATTTTGTACTGATACTTTCCATTGCATGATGCTTGGAATACGAATTGATTTATACTCATGGCGTGAATAAGCGTATAAGAGTACCATGATAGTTATCTTAATGTTTTGTTTATGTACTTTTGGTTGTTGGTACTTTTTTATCATTCCCTATGAGTGCATTATATTGATTTATTAGTATGCATGACATTATAGCCACTATTTTGGAACTATTATGCGTAACCTTTGTACTACTTGAAACATGAAGTCAATTTAAATTGTTTTGCGTATCAATCAAATCTCAGGCACTTATCGTTTTCCTAAGTTTGAAGAAAATACATTAATGTATGTGAGTCTTGTCCGCAAATTTTATTTCCATGTCATTATACAAGTAAATTATGTTGTTTTATGTTTTTGTTTTTATGCACAAGTGCATTATGCACATGTGCATGTTACAAATTACTTATATGTATAAGTGAATACCGTCCAGATGAAGGGCTACCAAGATGTTATTCAGTTTTCCGTTTTTTTTTTTTTTGAGATTTTCCCTTGAAACTGACCCTAGATATAGATACATAAATAGATACTAGAAGCGTACTCGTGCAATGCAGCGAGATAAATCACAATTTTAATGTTTCCTTTAATTTTTTGTTTTTTATCGATTTACAGTACGATTTTGGATGGTTTTGAGAGAGTGATAATGGTTTTTTATAAACTTGTTTAATTTAGGCTTAATAATATAATGCTTTTAATATATAAAAAATTAAGTATTTTGTTAAAATTCAATGATTATTTTATATATTTTAATGTCTTTATATTGAAATTGAGATGTTTATCTTGTTTTGATTATGTTTATCAGTTAGTTATGAATTTAAACATATATCTTTAGAAATTGGTACTCATGCATTATGACTTGTAATCTTGAATTTAAGTAATGTGTATCAATAAACAATACTTATTGCATAAAAGTTTGTTCTTAAGAGTTTTCTTCGATAGTTTAATAATAATGTAATTTATTTTAGGTTTAATAATATAGTGTTTTTTTTATAAAATAAACATTAAATATTCTGTTAGATCTTCTTAATTATATTTTAGATTTTTTATATTTAAAATTTGATTTTTATCTTGTATTTTAGTTATGCAGGATGTGATTTTAGGGGAATTAAAATGGGGGATGATTTTAGGGGAGTTAAAGTGATTAGAGATAAGAATTGAAAGTTAATAAATAGCATTAAATGTAGTACAAAAATCTTTAATGATTGTTTTTAAGAAATTTTAAGTAATCTATACTATATTATAAAAGAGACATAAAAAACTCTTAATTACAATATCTTAAACACAAAATACAATTAATTAAAACCAATTACTTAATTTACAACTTCATAATGCTTTGGTACAACTTATCCAAACACAGTATATCACAACAAATTTAGTTAGAGATAACGATTATTTATACTAGAGGAACCTTAGTCATAAAAAATTGACAACCCACGGGATCAAATCCACAATTTTTCGAGTTTAAATAAAGAATGAAAACTTAAAATCTTTTTCTATTTAATCCTTATCTGTAACAAGTTTAATTCACTAAAACCACTCATTACTTCAACTACCCTAAAATCACTCCCTGCATAATTAAATGCAAGATAAAAATCAAATTTTAAATATAAAAAATCTAACAGAATATTTAATGTTTATTTTATATAAAAAACATTATATTGTTAAGCCTAAATTAAACAAATTTATAAAAAATAATTATCACTTTCTCAAAACCATCCAATTTCGTACTGTAAATCGATAAAAAAACAAAAATTAAAAGAAAACATTAAAATCATGATGTATCTCGTTGCATTGTGCAAGTACGATTCTAGTTGACATTAAATAGTGGTATATTAAGTTTTAACAATTGTTTTTAAGAGTTTTTTTATAGATGTTTTATAATATAATATAGATAGATAATATAATAAAGGTATGTTTATAAGTTTATTTATTAATATAGTATAGATAGATAATATAGTAAAGGTATGTTTATAAGTTTATTTATTGTACCCTTTTCAAAAAAAAATGTTTATTTATTGTACAATGACTCAACGAGTTACTTTACTGAAATATGCAAAAAGCCCAAAGGGCATCACCGGCCCAGTTCCCATTAGCCTTAGGTAGTTGGTACTTGGTATTCCGCGAAGAGGATTTTTTTTTACGGTTACCTCTACCAGACAATCTCTATTCTGCAGATTGAACGAAAATGGAACGAGTGACTCGAACAAATCTGGACTAATCCTACACTCACTCTTCTCGACTCTCACTTCGTTAGGCGTTTCGAATCCCTAATCATACACTGTTGAAGTGTTGGTTTCACCTTCAGCTGCACACGTAAGTTTTCCTGTTCTTGGGCTTCAATTGAATTTTTCATCTGTTTATGTTATTTCTCTAGATTTTTGTTTTGTTATGTCTTGTTTTGGAAAATGGAAGTTGATAATTGATGAACGAAAAGGAACTAAGAAAGTAGTACCATTTGGTGTGAAAACAGAAGCTGAAAAGGAGAACGCGTGAATGACCTAGCACATTATCTTTTATTTTTGGGTTTTCATTTCGTTTGTGTTTCATGTTTGCAGATATTGTAAATTTTTAATTGAAATAAATTGAGCCACTGCAGTATAAGGCGAAGGTTGTAGTGCAGTTGGTTTATATTTCTCTATGCTTATTCCTCTCTGCACTTCATGGTTTGCAAATTCAGGATAGGGCAAAACCTGAAGAGGAGCAATGCCAGTACAGGCTAGAGTACAGGAAAATTTTGGAAACATGTGGCTTGATTAAACTGAGGCTGCTGCCTTAATTGATTTGTTGGATATAAAAAGCAACCGTTTTTGTAGCGTTTCTTTTATAATTCAGGTTTAAGTAAGGGGTAAAATCATAATTCAATCAGCAGCTATAATTAATATATAATCGAAACAAACCCATAATATGGCTTATCTGCGCACACTTTTTACATCATTTAACAAGCCTATCACACTGGCCTTATGTTGTTAAGTATTTGTCTTGAAGGTTGACTCAGCCAACAGCAGCAATTCTTCAAATGAATTTACTCTGCAAATCCATCGAAACCCTCTCTTTTACTCTCAACCCCCCGTCTTCTCCCCCTTTTTTTCATCAACTTCCACTATCTACTTTCAAAAGTACCACCACCACCACCTTCTGCCGATGTCGCCGCTCAATTACCCCCTCCCCAGCCTCCAATCACCCAGCGGCCCCTGCTTCCATGTCCGAAATCGACATGGTCCCGACCAAAGAGGGGTTTTTCGCCACCAAACCTCAAAAAGTCGTAATCTTGTGGGACCTTGACAACAAGCCTCCGCGCGGCCCTCCTTACGATGCCGCCATGGCTCTCAAGAACATTGCCAATCATTTCGGCCAAGTCGTTGACGCCTCCGCCTATGCTAACCGCCACGCCTTCATCCACCTTCCACACTGGGTCCTCGAGCAACGTCGTGATCAACGCCGTCTTGAGATCCTTGAGCGTAAGGGCATTGCTACCCCTTCCGAACCATACGTTTGCAGTGTCTGTGGTCGCAAATGTAAAACAAATTTAGACCTAAAGAAACACTTCAAGCAGTTGCACGTGAGAGAAAGGGAGAAGAAGATGAACAGGATGAAGTCTTTGAAAGGGAAGAAACGACAACGTTTTAAAGAGAGGTTTATTGCTGGGAATCATAAGTATGCCGAGGCTGCTAGAACCCTAGTTACCCCCAAAGTCGGATATGGGTTGGCCGCGGAGCTGAGAAGGGCAGGGGTTTTTGTTAAGACGGTGGAGGATAAGCCCCAGGCGGCAGATTGGGCATTGAAGAGGCAAATGCAACACTCCATGAGCAGAGGAATTGATTGGTTAGTGTTGGTTTCCGATGATTCAGATTTCTCCGAGATGTTGAGAAAAGCCAGAGCTTCGAATTTGGGGACAGTGGTTGTGGGTGATTGGGACAGAGCATTGGGGAGGCAAGCAGATTTGTGGGTTTCGTGGAAAAGGGTCGAGGATGGGGAAATCACGGAGGAGGATTTGGTGCGTAGAAGTAGAAATGGTGAATCTGTGGATGATCTTAATGATGGTGTTTGTGTATCCAATTTAGATGAACTAATCGGGGAAAAGAGTGACTTTTATCCGACCAAGATTTCACTTTTTTCTGAAGCGGAAGATGAAGATGAAGAACAAGATGAAATTGACGCAAGTGATTACTTATCAGATAGTGACGATGAGGAAGAAGATGATGAAGTCGATGATTGGTACACTTGATATCTTGTAGATTTATGGTTATTGTATTCCGAAGTTTAACAGAGATGAAATTGTGTTATTATGAGGTGGAGAAGAGAGGGGAAATTATGGATTATGGTGGCATAATTATGTAGCAAAAGGAAGTTGATGATCATCTTTGAAGAATGCAAGGATTTGATCATATTTGAATCACATACATTTTGTGGTTTGATGGATTTCTTATTGATGTTTAAATTGAACATCTAATATTGTTTCCGAAAATAGTGAGCTGCTTCACACCTGTATATATCTCTTGATAACTCCTTACTCCCCCAACTATGATGTAATTAATGATTTAAATCTTAGTTTCAAATCAAGATTTTGGTTTTCTGAATATACTTGTTGCTTCTATCTGGAAATCTTAATCTTTCTGTTACATGGATGATAAGTTCTCACTATGGAAATTCTTATAGTTCTATTGCACAATTTTATGATCATACTTTTTCTGCATTTGTTTTGCAGGGATGGTTCGTAGGCTTGCATTTTTCACAATTGCATCTCTTTCTCTCCATCTCTCGATGATTACCGGTTAGATTGGATTTCAAAGGTGTTACCTAAAGGATTAAATGAAGATGTATTAAGTGGAGATATGCTTGGATATTTTGTGATTAATATAGATTTGTAAGATTGAAATGAACATTGTGTAGATCAGCCACTGAAACAAATATATGTTCCATTGCATCAAGAAGCAAACCTGAAACTGAGTATAGCTTAGATGTGATGAGAATGGTAGAGATGAGGATTTTAAGATGGATGTATTAGGAAGTTCAAGATGTTGATGTGCACATATGAAGACATAGGGAATGCTACAAGTATCTCTAATTTGATAATCCCTTGGTAGTTCTGAATTCTGTCCTTGGACAAATCCAATCATAGGTATAAAATTGGTATATGTATATATATACTATCTTATAAAGCATTTACAAGAAATTCTTAAATAATAAATACAACCAATAATGCATGATGTAGTGCTATTTTATGCACACAAAATGAAAATCTCTTAATTGCAATTTAGACAGTAGAATGTACAAGTTATTTATGCATGCTTTTTACCACCCACGAGACCAGCACCAGGTTTGGTCTATTCGGAGTAATCTTTCTCCCTGTGCAATGTTTTATTTCTCCTTCCGAATCCACAAGCAAAAAAGGGCCATATTCTCGGATTTGATTCCCAATACACTTTCAAAATTCAAAATTTGAACTTTTATCTTATGCTTCATGCTTCCGAGATCACTCCCAAACTATTCACTTATATCTTACTTGTGTATATAGGTCTGTCATGGAACTTTTATTTCATTGCCCATCCAGTGGCGAACTGTCAATTATCTGGTCACAGGAGGTGTATGTGTGATGACCCGACTACTTGCTTGCATCAAGACAAAAATTAACACGTTGGAGGGATCAAACAATGTGCGTTTGAGGGCGTATATGTGTGAAAATTTGTATAATGTGTTGCACCACTCCTTTTTAGTGACTGTATTATCACTCTGTTCCCAAAAGGTCGACTTTATAGGTTCTTTTTCTAGAACAAAGGGTGTATTTCTTCAACTTCTTTCAGTCGAATAGTTTTGAAGTTTTCTATCAAAAGTACTAATCCAATCCTTCTGCTCTTTTCAGGTTGGCAGTATAATGATTATTTTCACATTTGAAAGGCAACAAAAGGTACAAGATCCAATGCAATCTTTTGTTCTTTGATGGTCGACAGCAGGTGATTCTTTGCATATGCCAAACAACAAAGTAAATAGATTTAGAGAAAATTAATAAATTGAAGCATTACTCTTTTGAGCACCTGATGATTATTGGGTTGTTGAACTGTTATTTGATGTAGATCATATGATTAATGGAACGGACACTATGATTTTTTTGTATGTTTACTAGCAAAAACAACTTTCATGTAAATAATAGTGAGCTTTTTGATAAAAAATGGAAATGGGTATACATTGATAAAACATGTTTTGGGGAAAATTCTTTTTTCTTATTTTTTACTTGTAATATTTTTGATCTAATAAAATTTTACATGGGTTTCAGTCTCTCAAACCTTTTTACCGTTTTTATTTGAAACTTCCTCGGTATATATTAAATCCATTTTTGTGAGGAAGTAGTTAAGTGAGATGATATAGAATCCTAGTGTTTCTACATGAAGAGAGAGTAATTGTCGAGAATCAAAGCTCTGATGTGTGTGTTAACTGTCTGGTGAGGCAAAATTTGTCTGAAAGTGTTGTGTGAAGGCATTATCTTAAGAGATAGAGCAGGAAACAAACGAGTTCTGTATGCCATTCTATATCTATTGAATATAGCCCTACAAATGAGGTCTGCTCTCTAAAACATATTATCTGCCTTCCTTTTCATGTTCTCCCTCTTTTTCTATTTCAACTTTTTTTTAAATTTTTAATTATATATTTATATCTATATCTGTACACCTTATAATACATTTACGTCAAAATTCTTATGCATAAAGTACTACCATTTTATGCAAGAAATACAGAAAAATATGAATTACAATTTTTATAGCAGATTTGTACAAGTCTTTAGTGCATGATTTTAACCCTGCCATCACCACCTGAGTTTGGGTAGGTAGAGAGTTCTCTTTTTCCCTGTACAGAGTTTTCCTTCTACTATTCCGGCAACCGAATCCCAGATTTGATTTCAAACTTTCAAAATTCAAAATTTATCCTCATCGTCCAACATTTTACGTTCTCCCGGAAACGATTTGCACACTACTTAGGGGCTGTTTGGTTCATGGAATTGGAAGGAATTGGAATGGCCAATTCCATTGACCAAATTCCAAGCCCATGTTTGGTTCACGGAATGAAAGCGATGGAATCCTTCCAATTCCATTGAATTCCACAATTTAAGGAATTCATCATTCCTTGGCTTAAGTGAAGGAATTGAATTCCTACCAACCAAACACGAGGTCAAATTCCATCAAATTCCATTCCAATTACTTCAAAGTCAAATCCTTCGATGGATTCCAATATCATCAAATTCCATTCTGCGAACCAAATGCCCACTTCAAATTCCATTCCAATTCCTTCAAAGTCAAATTCCTTCAATGGATTCCAATTCCATCAAATTCACCAAACGCCCCCTTAGGGTTTGGTTCGAGATTCAAATTTTTGCATCTCTTCTCCATCTCTCATTCTCATCTTTGGCTTTCCATCTCTCAGTTCTAGAAAGATGGTAAAGAAATCTTCGCTCTGGTACAAGGTTGAAGGAAAAATCTCGAAGGTAAAGAAATTGTTGGTCGCACCGACTTCAAAAAATATATCTGCTCTATTCAGACTGCCCCCTTCTTGGCCTTGCTCCACAGATTGTGCATACACGCTTTTCATTCATACGGTAAATACTTCTTTGTAAAATGGCAGGTTATGAAGGAATCGACATTTTCATGTGTTTTTAACCTTGTTTCCATCTGAGGTTTGTTTATTTTGATTTATCTTGCCATCAATTTCTCTCTATGCTATAAAATGGAAACAAACGCGCTCTAACTGTATTGGCCGAATGATTATAGACTCATTTGGCATTCAAGAGGTCAGATACTCTCCCGAACTCCCACTGAAGGAATTACAAAGAAAACAGAATACCCCCTCAACTAACCAGACTTCTCTACATAACACCCTCCAACCATTTGACCTAGTCCAATTACAGAACTACCCTTATTCCTGTACTTATTCTATCTCCCCGTATTCACTTAAAGCTCAGTCTGCCTGCCTTACTTTCCCCACCTCACATATGTGAACCATATTAGAGGTTTAGCACTCTATTTCAACCCTAATATCACTTCCCATAGATGAAAGAGGGTATGTAGTTGAAATTTCATTTTAAAACCTGTCTTTTTTGGTCTTTTATGACTTGTGATCCTATAAACATGTAGGTCTTTTTATGGGTTTGAGTGTTCATCTTAAAACTTTAATTTGTCGCAGATATCCCCTGATGAGTATTCTTGGAGGAAGTAGGGCCCGAAGCCTATCAAGGTTTCTCCTCATCCCAGGTATTTTGGTTTTGGTTCAAAATCTTGTAAAATGAGAATCTTAAATGAATTTTATTTATGAAACAATATGTGATAGTTATGACAGAGATGGTGTTCAAGATCAACATGTTTTTTGTTCTCCGCTTTGTGTTTGAGCCGAAACAAGCATGAAAACCTCCATCGTGCGGAGTCTGACTTTTAGTATGTGCCCGAGAAAATCTCCAAACTTTGATTCGATTATGTTGTGCTTAGATTTTAAATATGAACTTTCAACAGGTAATGGTCCTTAAAAAACCTTTTAAATTTTTGCCAATGAATTGGATATGGATTCCTGTCTCAACATATGGATTTTTATTTCATCGGCTACTGGGTGTTTTGTGTTCATTGTACCGACATACGAGTTTTTAGAACTAGGTAACTTTGAATCTTATATTCCCTGTTTTTAGGTTTTAGGGTAGTAGTAATTGTTTTCATATATTTGTTTTGTTTATATTTCAATGGTTTAACAATGCAACAAGAATTGCTTCATGTTCTCTATCCAAAACCTCTCAAATATGTGAAGTTTCTTCAATATGCAGGAAATGCAGTTTGCTCATTCTCTAAGACAACAAATGAATATAAGGATATGCCAGGTTATCTTTTGATCCTTGTACTTGCAATACAATTAACCAAATTATGTTTTCTCATAAGTCATACCAACATGTCACCGATAATCATCTATTTGACAAATTTATTGGAACCACCTATTAGAAAGATAATTTAAAAACAAAATTTTCCCCTTCAATTCGTGAAGGTAAATTACTTGGTAGCTATTACTATAAGGTTGCAAGATAAGTGGCTACATACCAGCTCTTTTTAACCCTGCCTCCCCTTCTGTTTGCAAAAAGTGACAAACTTTCTTACAATGTTTTGAACATTCATGCACATACATAAAACATGTTGTAGAGAAACCTTACAGTGATTGTTTATGATGTCTGAACCACTCCAGATGTGAACATTCTTGACATTTGTGTGTGACAGAAGCTCAAACTATTGGTTTTGCCTTATAATTCGATCATTGGGCTTTAGCCGAATTATCAAAGATTTATTTTTCTCACATCACGTTCCCTGACTTATGTTAGCATTTCAGCATTGGATCTCAATATATTACTCACAGCTTGTCTTAAGATCGAGTATTTGGGTCTTATAAGTCCAAAGATTGCGATCATTGATGCTCAGGTAACAGTCGAAATTGGCACCCAAACATTAAAAAAAGTGTGTGGAAGCCATAAGTTTAGATCAGTCTACTCTAGAAGCCGATGACATTGAGAAATTGCATTTAAAAGATTGTGCCCTTGAGCTTAGTGGCAAAGGTACTTTGAAGCATTTCAAGATAGATGATGTTAGTATTCTACATGTTGGCATTATTGATCCCGTAGATGGTCTTGAGGACGTTGATGTGAACAATTTCACAATCATCTGGGCAAAACTCTATTAGATAATCTCACAATGTTCCAAGTTGAGAAGGATTCACCTTTGTGGTTTTTTGCTGATGAGATATAGTTTGTTGACTTGGAGTCAATTGCTATATGTTCTCCGGACTTAAGTTATATTTCATTGAGTTATGACTTAAGATACGACTTAAAAGATTGTATTCTTCATTATAATTTGCAAGGTTCATCCCCAATGGAAAATGTGATTGGGTTGGATCTTGGATGCACGGTTCTTGCTGAACATTTTTCAGAGTTGGTTGCATGCCTGCTTAGAAGATCTCTGAATCTTAAGAAGTTAATCATCCGTGTGGTTGTTCCAATGTCTAAAACACATGCACAATTCCATATGTTGGCTAGTTATACTTCATCAATTGTTCAGCTTAAGAGAAATTACCTTCATGTGGATGTTCAGTTTGTATATGAATAGAAGTTTTGCAGATATTTTTTAAAGGTTCAAACTCTTGTGGATCTGTTTATAAAAAGACATTGGAAGCCGTGTCCAAAACTCGTCTTTTAACGAAGTCTATTGCAGGGAACTGGGCTGCTATGAATCTCCAGGTTTGTTCTATGCCTATAGTTATTCAAATACTCATTTGATAAATGAGGCACTGCACAATGACTACTTTTGTTTCGAGTTCTTCCAGATGCGAACGTGAATGAGTGCATTGGAACTTTTTATTTTATCTAGAAGCTGTTGAGAAGCTTTCACATCAGACAATACGTACGGGCACTTGTCTGGTTAGACAAACATAACCACATTGTCGTTGCTGTGTTAATGTTATACTCTTTGATACCATGATTGAAGTCTCTTGCATGGGAAAAAGACTTATACTTGGATAACCATACATTCCTTGAACACTGATTTGCTGCTTTAAGTTGCTTACAACTTTTATTCTACTAGATTGAAGTAAAGGCTTATATCTCTTAGTGGTTGTTTGTTTTTCAAAAAAAAAAAAACCTCTTTTAAGTCTAAATCGTTCAGACCTTTTTACATTTAGGCTGTTTGTTTTTTTTTTTTTTCCAGTTTTCAGAACCTCTTAACTCTTAAATATGTCTGAAATAATAAGTGATGACCTAACTTCTTTAAACCTCTTATTGCCACCTCAGTTCATATGCTCTTATATCTCTCAGATGTTGCATAAACATACAATCTTGTTGATTCAGATTTCAGACTTTAGCACAAGCTTTTAGTAATCAGAAGTAAAATAAGACTTCACCTCTTAAAATTAAAAAACAAACGATACCTTATCCTCTTCCACCCTAAGAAAAGATTCCTCTTAATTTAATTTTTGTTTGTCATTAAGATAAATTTTATGCTTCTTGATTACCATTTCCTTTTTAGGAAATTGTTTAATGATTAAATGTAAAGTTGTCTAAAACAATGGTTTTTAGTTTCTAACTTTTTTGAGTGGACTTTTCTGTATCCAAACAAACTATAAGAGAAACTTGTAACACCCTAAAATTTAGAGTCAATTTAAAATTTGAAAATTTGACAATATGACGTTTAAAATTGGAGCAAACCACCCTAACGGGTAAATGTATAATAGCGTTTACAAAAACCTGCGAATGAATATTAAAATCGACAACAAATTAATCTAAACAAGTTACATCTAGATTATATTGGTTGTCAACTCAAATTCCAAAAATATTATAATCCTTTGCACGTCATGACTCCAAAAGTATCTATCATCCCAAAAATGCCTCAATCACCCACGCTCAACCCTCAAACCTTGGATGAACCACCGCTAAGGGAACTTGTTATACACGTCATTTGAGAAAAAGTGTTAGGTTTAACGCCTAGTGAGAACATACAATTTCTATAAATAATTTGGAAATAATTTAAAAGCGACAATAAGTAACCTTTCAAAGAGTTGGGTTTATAATTGTAACAATAACAACATAGTGACCTTACGGTCCAAAATACATCTTGCGATGACGGGGGAGACTCGGTTTCCAATGATCGTGGCGGAACATAGAAGTAAGTCACTTTCCGAGTTGATGAGCTCACCATACTAGGATCAAGACCACGAGCTCGCCGGCTCGTACTCAGATGTGGGGGAGGGCACCCAATGATCCTAATCATGCTCATTCGCTAGGATTTACATTTACATTTACGACCCACGACTAGTATCTGGTCCCACATAACCGTACCAAGTTGCTACCCCAGGGTCCAATGTCTCAACTAGCTACAAACGATATTTAACCCCACAAATTAAGCCAACTCTGTACCTATGGATCCACTAGTAATAGTCTAACGCTTGTCATAGTTGCACTTGTGACTAGAACTATAATCACACATATAGTTCATATAAATGTTTCCATAAAATAGCTTACTTGCTTTCATACAAGTCGGTCCACCATTTGTTATAAACTTGACAATAACCATCAATAAAACCATCCACCATTTATAAGTTCCATTTTCTCAAAGATCCTTTCATCAAAAGATTCTCATAATATAGTGAAAATCATGAGTATGGCTAAAATGCCTTTAATTAGATATTTCACCCACCATATGTAAAGACAACCACATTTTAAAGTTCAAGATCTAGAATAATATATCATATCTTAAAATAGTAAGAAACCCTAAAAATCTCCAAAAGCGAAGTTAGGTCAAAATCATTTTTATACAGGAACAAGAGAACAAGGAGATGATTAGGAGTCTAAAATCATGGTTTTGACATGTATAAGTGTTTAAAGATTGAGAATGCACTCACCTTGTAGGGTTTTATAACAAGCCCTAAACCCTAGAAAATGAGGAGATCTCTTGAAACTTGAAGGTGAGAAGGATCCTCCACAATAAATGTTAACCAACACCTAAAGATGATCCATAAATGATCAAAGATGAATTCCAAGAGTGAGTAAATGAGGAAGGGAGAAGTAGGTGGAAGCTTACCTTAATTGCAGAGAAAAATGACCTAGAAAACTCTCCCAAAATCAGATGAAATGAGAGAAAACGGAGCTGCATAGTGACACATTTCACACTCGTTGGGCATTGTCGCCCCTAGGGTGATTGAGCCCGAAAATTTCCTTTTTCAACTCTGAAAACTACCGACACCCGCACCATCGAATCCACAATCAGAGATCCCGACCCCATCGAGACCCCAAGAGCCCCAAGGCCCAAGGCCCTATCTTTGACATTTAATATGTATATTTAATGTCAAAGAGAGCCCACTAAGAACACCACACTCCAAGACCCAAGCAATTAAATGATTCATTTAATGCTCATTGATTGGAGTTTATTAAGTGCTCTAATTTTTTTTTTGGCTCCTTATATGGGACAAGGTTTCTCTTCTAATTTTTACCACTTAGGGGTCACAGCCACACAGATACATACATAAATCATAAGGGTTATTCTTACCGAAAATTCGGGCGTTACAATCCTCCCCAACATGGAAACGATTTCGTCCTCAAAATCTGAGCTACTCGAACAGGTGAGGATATCTCCGCTTCATATGCTCCTCGGCTTCCCACGTCACATTGGCTCCACGATGATGTTTCCATTGGACCTTGACCATGGTGACTTCCTTGTGGCGAAGTTTCTTGGATTTCCTCTCTAGGATAACTTTGGGTTCCTCCATACAACGATTCCCTTCATCCACTCTTATCTCCGAGAGAGGAATGACATTCTCCTCTTCCGCCAAACATTTTCGGAGGTAACAAATATGGAAAGTGTCGTGGATCCCGTTCATCTTCGGTAGAAGTTCCAATTGGTAGGCTTGCAACCCTACATGTTTAAGCACTGTGAATGGTCCAAGGAAACGGAGACTCAACTTCCCGCGCTTTTCGAACCGTATAATGCCTTTCCATGGTGACACCTTAAGCATCACGCGATCACCCACTTGAAACTCCATCGGTCGTCTCTTCTTATCGGCATAGCTCTTTTATCGATCTTGAGCCGCTTTCAACCGTTCCTGGATACCCTTTACCTTATCGAACATTTCTTGCATGATTTCGGGTCTGGAGAATTGCTTCTCGCCTGCTTCAAGCCAGCACACGGGGGTTCTGCACTTCCGCCCGTACAAGGCCTCAAACGGTGCCATCCCAATACTCGAGTGGTAGCTATTATTGTAAGAGAACTCCACCAAAGGTAGGTGAGAGTCCTAACTACCCCCGAAGTCGATGACACAAGACCTTAGCATGTCTTCTAGCGTTTGGATCGTTCTTTCGCTTTGACCGTCGGTTTGGGGATGGTATGCCGTACTCAACTTCACACGTGTACCAAGCTCTTTCTACAATCCATCCCAAAAGTTTGAAGTGAACCGACTATCGCGATCCGACACGATAGACAAGGGCACTCTGTGCCTTGAAACCACCTCATCGATGTAAAGCTTTGTCAACTTGTCCATTGGTAGAGTCTCGCGCATGGCCAAGAAGTGAGCGTTCTTGGTCAGCCGATCAACTATCACCCATATGGTATCGTGACCTCGAAGAGTTTTGGGCAACTTTTTCACGAAGTCCATGGTAATATGTTCCCATTTCCACTTGGGGATCTCCAAGGATTGAAGACTCCCATACGGTCGTTGATGCTCGGCTTTCACTTGTAAACACGTCACACAACGCTCCACGTAACGTGCCACATCAAGTTTCATTACCGGTCACCAATAATGTAGCTTTAAGTCCTTATACATCTTTGTACTCCCCGGATGGATGGAATACTTGGACTTATGGGCATCTTCGAGAAGAAGTTACCGATTGCCTCCAACTTTGGGTACCCATACACGACCGTTGAACAATTTCACCCCACGGCTATCTTCCGTTAAGAGCAAACGTTGCTTCGTCATGACTTCTTCTTTGAGGTTCTCCTCCAACAAGGCTTCTACTTGAGGTTCCTTGATTCTCTCAACAAGGCTCGACACTAACTCGATTCTTGAAAGGGTAGCTCGAATACTCCCGTTATAGTCCTTCCGACTTAACGCATCGGCCACAACGTTCGCCTTGCCGGGGTGGTAGAACAACTTGCAATCATAATCCTTGAGTAACTCGAGCCACCGCCTTTGCCTCATGTTCAACTCTTTTTGATCAAAGACGTATTTCAAACTCTTATGATCTGTGTAGAGCTTACATTTCGTACCATAGAGGTAATCTCTCCAAAGTTTCAAAGCAAAAACCACCGCCTCCAACTCAAAATTGTGGGTAGGATAATTCTTCTCGTGAACTTTAAGTTGTCTTGAGGTGTAGGCAATCAATTTGCCTCTTTGCATCAATACGCAACCTAAACCCATCTTGGAGGCGTCGCTATAGACCATGAAGTCTTCCGACCCTTCGATTGGAGCTTCACACAACTTCTTTTGTAAATTCCGGAATGCCTTCTCTTGCAATTCAGGCCAAACAAACTTGACGTTCTTTCGGGTTAGAGCGATTAATGAAGAAGCGATCTTGGAGAAGTCTTGGATAAATCTCCAGTAATAGCCTGCCAAACCCAAGAAACTTCGGAGCTCGGACGGACTCTTGGGAGGTTCCCAATTCATCATTGCTTCAATTTTGGATGGGTCCACCTTCACTCCGTCTCGAGTGACAACGTGACCCAAGAATTGAACCTCTTCAAGCAAAAAGTCGCACTTGGAGAATTTGGCATACAACCTCTCCTTTCTCAACACCTCTAGAACTTCTCGAAGGTGTTGCTCATGTTCTGACTCACTCTTGGAATATACGAGTATGTCAATAATAAATACAATGACCGACTTGTCGAGGAATGGGAGGCACACTCTATTCATCAAATCCATAAACACAGTCGGTGCGTTTGTTAGACCAAACGACATCACAAGAAATTTGTAATGGCCGTAACGCGTTCAAAAGGCCGTCTTTGGGACGTCTTCTCCTCTCACCTTCACTTGGTGGTATCCCAAACGCAAATCTATCTTTGAAAAACACCCCGCTCCTTGGAGTTGATCGAACAAGTCGTCGATCCTCGGAAGCGGATACTTGTTCTTCACCGTTGCCTTATTCAGTTCACGGTAATCGATGCACATTCTCATTGTGCCATCCTTTTTCTTGACAAACAAGATGAGAGCTCCCCAAGGCGACGAGCTCGACCTTATAAAACCCTTCTCCAGGAGTCCTTGGAGTTGAGCCATCATTTCTTGCATCTCCGATAGCGCCAACTAGTAAGGGATCGAGCAATCGGAGCCGCCCCCGGTACCAAGTCAATCCGAAACTCGACTTGACGATCGGGCGGCAAACCGAGCAAGTCTTCTGGGAAGACATCTATAAACTCGCGCACCACCCTCACGTCTTCAAGCTTCTTCTTTTCGAGCTTGGAGTCTATCACATAGGCTAAGAAGGACGAACACCCCTTCATCAAGCACTTACGCCCCTTAGCCATAGAAATAACCGCCACATCGCCCTTCCTCCTTTCTCCATAAACAACCACCACTTCATTATCCGACGTAGGGAGTCAGATCAGTTTCTTGTAGCACAAGATTTCGGCATGATTTTTCGCCAACCAATCCATGCCGACCACCACATCGAATCCACCAATAACCATGGGCATCAGATCGATTGTGAACTTCTTCCCTTCGATGTCAATCGAGCAATCCCTCGAAACGTCGTGGATTACTACTTGACTACCATTCGCTATCTCTACCACTAAAGCATCAACTAAGCTACTACTGGGCATGGCAAGCTTTTGGCAAAAAGAATTAGACATGAAAGAGAAACTAGCGCCAGAATCAAAGAACACACGAGCAGGTACGAAGTTTAGGAGAAACGTACCCGATACCACGTCGGTGGATGCCTTGGACTCATCGGCCGTCATCTGGAAAGCTCGGCCAGGAACCCTTGGAGGTTTTTCCTTCTTCTCCGGGGCACTCCCCATCTTCCATTTCGGACAATCCTTCCGGAAATGTCCCGGCATCTTACATTCAAAACAGACAATTCTCTTGATTGGGCAATCCTTGGTAAAATGATCAGGCTTCCCACATTTAGCACAAGAGGTGGGGTTAGAGTTACAGTTGCCATGGTGTTTGCTTCGGCATCTTGGGCACCACCGCGCCTCTCGACGGTTATCAAAGCTTCTTCCCCCGTTGAATGGTCTTGGCCTCTTGGGAGGCCCGGGGTTGCTTTCCCACCTTCTTTTGTCTCCCACCACCACAACTTTCTCCACCTTGTCTCTAGCATAGACATCTTCCATGATCTGCGCTTCCTCTATTGTCTCATGGAGATTAGAGGCTTTAGAGTTGTGGACCATATACATTATGTCTGCCGGTAGGCCCTTGAGATATGCCTTCATCTTCTCTTTCTTCGTCGGGGCCACATGCCCCACCAGCCCCAACTTCTCCATAAATTGACGAGTATACTCTCTCACCATCAAGTTTCCTTTCTTGAGAGTCTGGAGCTCTTCTTTGATATGGTCCAAGGCCCTCTCATTACAATATTCGTCCAAAATTTTCTTCTTAAACCCGGCCTAAGACAGTTGAGCCAAAACAACAGGAGAGAGGGTGGACTTGGTGACATTCCACCATGTGAGTGTCGTGTCTCTCAGCATTTGGGAACCGAACCTCACTCTCTGACCTTCCTCGCACTCAGATGAGTCAAAGGCCTGTTCGATCCCTTGAATCCACTTCATGCAAGCAACATGATCTTCAGAATCGAAGAACTCCGGTGGCTTGCAACCTAGGAAGGACTTATACGAGCAATCTCTCTTGCCTTGCCTCACATCAACATTTATTGGTTCTTCAGTTCGGTTCACATGAACCGTACCACCGGATCCAATCACCTCAATGTTCTCTGTAACCATCTCATTCCTCCGGTTGCTCACATCACGATTCTCAAACATTTTCAGGAGGGACTCTTGCTGCTTGGCCATCGCTTCATTCATCATCAGCATCAGATTGGTCATCATTTCAGATTGGGGAGTTACCTCCCGAATCACCGGGTTGGACGAAGCCAGGTCCACCCGTGGAATAATCTCAGGCCCTCCGCCTAGCAATGGTTGGGTAGATGGGCGCACAACGACCTCAACCCTCTCCGGTTGATCAGCCGTTGAAGCAGTCGCCTCTCCACCATCCACTCGTGTACGCGGTCTACCACGCATACTAACCATCTTGATCTGCCACGCACGACAAGAAAAGGAGTAAGAGAGAAATTAATAGAATTAAGCACGAAGGAAACATACTACTACATTCACCAATTGTCATAACAACAGTATACTAAGCACACTCATGTAAAACATCCTCATAATAACGTTAGCTAAGTGAAATTATGAACATATAATACGTAAGAATTCTCGTTACCGTCACCACAACGCTCGATTAACATAATTTCTGTCGACTCTAAGATCAACCCATCTTAAAAATTCTACCAATCTCACAAATCATTACTTAATATTCTCAGCTTAAGTCTAGACATCTTACATTCATGCCTAGTTCACTTAAACTAGTGCTCTGATACCAACTTGTAACACCCTAAAATTTAGAGTCAATTTAAAATTTGAAAATTCGGCAAAATGACGTCTATAATTGAAGCAAACCACCTTAACGGGTAAATGTATAATAGCGTTTACAAAAACATGCGAATGAATATTAAAATCGACAACAAACTAATCTAAACAAGTTACATCTAGATTATATTGGTTGTCAACCAAATTCCAAAAATAGTATAATCCTTTGCACGCCATGAATCCAAAAGTATCTATCATCCCAAAAATGCCTCAAGCACCCACAGTCATCCCTCAAACCTTGGACGAACCACCGCTAAGGGAACCTGTTATACACGTCATTTGAGAAAAAGTGTTAGGTTTAACGCCTAGTGAGAACATACAATTTCTATAAATAATTTGGAAATAATTCAAATGCGACAATAAGTAATCTTTCAAAGAGTTAGATTTATAATTGTAACAGTACCCACATAGTGACCTTACGGTCCAAAATACATCTTGCGATGACGGGGGAGACCCGGTTTCCAAGGATCGTGGTGGAACACAAAAGTAAGCCATTTTCTGAGTTGATGAGCTCACCATACTAGGATCAAGGCCACGAGCTCGTCGGCTCGTACTCAGATGTGGGGGAGGGCACCCAATGATCCTAATCATGCTCATTCGCTAGGATTTACATTTACGACCCACAACTAGTATCCAGTCCCACATAACCGTACCAAGTTGCCACCCTAGGGTCCAATGTCTCAACTAGCTACAAACCGGATTTAATCCCAAAAATTAAGCCGACTTTGTACCTATGGATCCACTAGTAATAGTCTGCTGCTTGTGACAGTTGAACTTGTGACTAGAACTATAATCACACATATAGTTCATATAAAAGTTTCCATAAAATAGCTTACTTGTTTTCATAAAAGTCGGTCCACCATTTGTTATAAACTTGACAATAACCATCAATAAAACCATCCACCATTCATAAGTTCCATTTTCTCAAAGATCCTTTCATCAAAAGATTCTCATAATATAGTGAAAATCATAAGTATGGCTAAGATGCCTTTAGTTAGATATTTCACCCACCATATGTAAAGACAACCACATTTTAAAGTTCAAGACCTAGAATAATGTATCATATCTTAAAATAGTAAGAAACCCTAAAAATCTCCAAAAGCGAAGTTTGGTCAAAATCATTTTTATACAAGAACAAGAGAACAAGGAGATGATTAGGAGTCTAAAATCATGGTTTTGACATGTATAAGGTTTTAAAGATTGAGAATGAACTCACCTTGTAGGGTTTTATAACAAGCCCTAAACCCTAAAAAATAAGGAGATCTCTTGAAACTTGAAGGTGAGAAGGATCCTCCACAATAAATGTTAACCAACACCTAAAGATGATCCATAAATGATCAAAGATGAATTCCAAGAGTGAGTAAATGAGGAAGGGAGAAGTAGGTGGAAGCTTACCTTAATTACAAAGAAAAACGACCTAGAAAACTCTCCCAAAATCAAATGAAATGAGAGAAAATGGAGCTGCACATTAAATAGCCTCGTCCCCCGTCAGCGACTACGACTTGGTGACTACGCCTAAGGCCCTATCTTTGATATTTAATATGTATATTTAATGTCAAAGAGAGACCACTAAGAACACCACAATCCAAGGCCCAAACAATTAAATGATTCATTTAATGCTCATTGATTGGAGTTTATTAAGTGCTCTAATTTTTATTTTGGCTCCTATGTGAAACAAGGTTTCTCTTCTAATTTTTACCACTTAGGGGTCACAGCCACACAGATATATACATAAATCATAAGGGTTATTCTTACCGAAAATCCGGGCGTTACAAAACTGGACTTATGTAGCATCATGGACTGAGATAATTTTGGCTTATGATGACATATTCTAATAAACAAAATTTGTTATAAGCAACCCATCTAAAACTCCTTTGCTTCTTTTGTGTTTTGCTTTTAAATCGTAGGAGTTTACCCTTTTTGATTTCTCATCGATGCCTTCACCTTTTCTTGGCACCAGTTTGATGTTATAGGCTTTCTTTTTTAAATGTTGACCAAGTTCTTTGTTGTAGTTAATATTGGACATACTCACACTCAAGATTCAACACCCTTGACTACTGAGCAAGAGTTCAATGGAGTATATAAGGCTTCCTGCAAGCAATACTCTTGTTTTGGATGCTCAATGGGTTTATGACAACATCTTCAGGTGTTATATATATATATATATATATATATATATATATATATATATATATATATAGAGAGAGAGAGAGAGAGAGAGAGAGAGGACGACTCATGTGAGAATCCTAACAATTTAAGAAAATAAGAGGAGCATTCTCAACCAATTGTTAGAGTAATTAAATTTTTAAAAAAATATGCTTAAAGGGTATATTGGTCATATTAACTGTATCCCCTTATTTTGGAAAGTATACATCTCCAATTAGATATGGATCAACGAACGATCATCACTATGAATTTGTTCTCTGTTTTTAAGCTATCCATGAATTATCATCTTTTCCTATCGATTGGTGTGTTTTTTATGGATCCTTCGACTTAAATCCTTAGAATCGCAGTTAGATATGAAGTAAGAGAAGAAAACAGAGAGCAAATCAATTCAGATTCTTCAATCGGTCCATCAAAACAGTGTAATGTTTTCGAAACTCCTATTACTTCTCAAGTATCACATAAATCCAATTGTGATTCTGCAATTGATTCATCAAAATAAGCTTCTAGGTCGGACTTGCCTATTTCCAGCGAGAATTGTGATTCAATTGATGATACCTTAATGCAAGATGTTGATGGTAATGTGTATTTTACTTTTTTGTTTTCTTCATCGTATTGATTTTTTTTACTTTATTTGATTATTTTGATTTTAAGTGCTTAGGTTCATTGATGTAATTGTTGTCTTTTACTTTTGTTTATTTGAAATCAATCATATGCTGAAGTTCTGTTTAGATGAAATTAGTTATAAGATCACATATGATTTTGTTTGTAATAGTAATGGTTTTTATGATTTAGGTAGCTAAATATATATGTACATGATAGTATTATGGAAAAATCACATGTGTTGTTTGTAAGAGTTATGATTGTTTATATTTTCCATGTATCATCACATATGATTATGTACTTCATATCACAGAGAATTTCAACTTTCATGCAGTGTCTTCTGAGATGCTGGGCAAAATTGGAACCGCGAATGTATCAAAGAAGGATATATATAGTGCATCAATAAATGTGATACCAAATGTCCCGGAAGGAGTAACACCAGTTGTTGGTTCAATGTTTCAAACCATTGGTGAGTGCATCGATATGTATAGAAAGTATGCAAATTATGATGGCTTTGATATAAGCCACTCTACATAACACACTTTTAAAGACAAATATGTGAGGTTGAAATATTTGATATGTCATAGATATGGTGTTCCTAACAAACTTTATGTTGATAGCATGAATGTTGGTGAAAAATGAAAGGTGCTTCGTAACTCCAACTTCAAAGTAACTGGTTGCAAAGCACAAGTTAGATTTCATAGGGTTAATGGTACGTCACAGTTTAAGGTATATTATTTCTATCCCAATCCCAATCATAATCATAATTTGTTAGATGAGAGTGATAGAATGCTATGTCGAAATAGAAGGCAAATGAAGTTTTCAGATAAGAGGCTTGTACATCGTGCAGCAAGGGCAAATATTGGGGCATCCAAAGCGCACAGAATACAAGTTTGTTTGAAGGGTGGTTATGAGGAAGTGGGTTGTAGTAGGAGCGACTATAAGAATTTTAAAAGAGATTTCGATACTTTTGTTGGTGATGGTGATGTTCAAATGGTAGTTAACATGTTTAATGAGCGTGTGTTAAATGGGACGAACTTTTCTTTTGAGTTTAAAGTATGCGAAAGAAAACGTCAAGGTCTATTTTGGGTTGATGAACTCTCGAGGTTTAATTATTCGGAATTTGGCCATGTTATATCATTTGATGCCACGTATCGTTCAAACAAGTAAGTTTTTGTTGTTTATTTTTATTGTTTCACCTATTATGTTCTTTGTTTGAATGTGTTAGTATATATATTTACTTTTGTAGGCATTGTATGGTCTTTGTACCACTTCTTGCTATTGATAACAATGGGAGTTCGGTTGTTGTTGGTTCTGGCATTTTGTGTGATAAAAAGCTTCCATCATACACTTGGTTACTGGAAGAATTTTTAAAAGTTCATTGTACTCAACCAAAGCTCGTTTTAACTGATCAAGATACTTCTATTAGAGAGGCGTTTCCAATCATTTGGAATGAATCAAAACATAGATTTTGTATGTGGCACATAATGGCTAAGTTGCCAAATAGGGTACGAATTATTTGATGTTTTACTTCTCATTCGACTTATTTATTTTATAATTACTAGCCTTTATTTCATTGACTTCATGTTCTGAGTGATCCATTGACTTCATGTTGTGAGTGATCATATATGAGTTATCCAGGTTAGCACATACCTGTTGGTTAACACGAATTTCAGGAAACACCTTTTGAAGCTTGTTTGGAGTGTGTATTTGGGTCCACAAGAGTTTGAACTTAAATGGAATGCATTGATGGATGAATTTAATATGGAAGGTCACCCATAGCTCTTGGAGGTGTTTAGCATTCGGTCTAAATGGATTCCTGGATACTTCAAAGATCTTCCTATGTGTGGTTTAATGAAGACAACATCGTGGTCTGAGAGTTTGAATTCATTTTTAAGAGTTTTTCATACCATGGAATGATCTGTTGACCTTTATCCTATCTCATGATTTTGCAATGGACAAACAAAGAAACAAGCAACGTACTGATGAGCATGACACCAATATTTCTATCCATGATTTCAAGACTCTAAGGTTGATTGAAAGACATGCTACCATGATTTATATGAAGATTGTTTTTTTTATGTTCAAAAGCAAATAGTTAAAGGAGATCGTTATTATGCTCAATGGAATGTTGTTATTGAGAATGGGCGCCAAGTATTCGCAATAAGGGAAAAGGACGAAATGTTTAAAACGAGAACAGAGTTTAAGGTATACTCTTTTTTTTTTAATTTTAGATCTTGTTTTTTTTGTATTTAATAATAACTAAACTTTATTCATTCATATTATAAAGTGGAACCAATAATCACACTAATCATTAATCATATGTGATTTTTGCTTTACTGGTTGTACAATTGATAGATGATGGATCATTGTCATGTTCTTGTCAATATTTCGAGTATTTTGGCATTCTTTGTTGCCACATATTCAATGTGTTATTCAACATTGATGTTGATGAGATACCTAACCACTATATTAGTAGGAGATGGATGAGAGGTGTTATCCCTATGGATGTTATCCGTACTCGTCGTATCCATGCCAGAAGCAACAACCAATCTGAAAAATTGACTAATGATATCCCGTCTGAGTTTGATCAAATACTCAATAGCATTTATGGCGACAATGAGAAACTTGCGTTGTTTTTGGAAAATGTTCGATCCATAAAGGAGGAAGTTTCCCCTAATATACCTTCACCATATGGTGTGGTTAATAAGGATGCTGAATTTGAGAAACTGTTGGGTGTGTCAAAGCCTACGACCATTGAAATACGTGCATCTGAAGGTATCAGAAACAAAGGATGTGGGACCGGTAAACGTTTGATTGGTGGTGGCGAGAGAGCTATAAAAATGCTCGACACAAAAGTAAGTGTAGAGGGTGCAGTGAACTTACAAACCACAACTCTCGTAATTTTCCAGTGAAGAAAGGAATTACTGAGTAACTTGGTTTGTGTATGCAAAGAATTGATTACACTTGATTAGTAATTGCATAGTATTGATTTAGACAGTTTAAACAATTGTTTTGGTTATGGTTTATTTTTAATAATATTTCTTTACATAATCTTTGATTTTAAGTTTAAGGTTATGTTTTGATCAGTAGCTTAAATCATTGGAAGTTGTATAAAACATCTTCAAAAATTAAGATCACATATGATTATTGATTACAAAAGTTAGGCATACTACATATGAGTAGTATGCATATTAACAAAATCACATGTGATCATATATATGAGTTGTTAGACTGTGTTTTTTGTGCCTAATGAAACCACATCATTACAATTCACTTGATTTCCATTGGAAAATTAATTTACCAATATTAAATTTTATTAGTATTCCTTACACTATAATACTCAGTATGCATTTCATTTTTGATTGTGTATGTGTAAATATGTACACTTTAATCACATATGATTTTTGTATAATCAATGTGGTCAGAATGCAATCTGCAGTATGTATAGTAACATGATCACAAACGATCACATATGTGAACTATGCATGCTACCATGATCATAGATGATCTCATATGTGAACTGTGTATACTAACAACATCTCAAATGATCATCTAAATTCCCATATAGCATCAATCATCAAAACCATCCAAAAAAATAGTACCAATTACAAAAAAAAAAGCATCCAAAAGTATTCCTAAAACCATAATACCTACATCAAGTTTTCTTAGGATGAAAGAACAGCCCTAAAAGTTATAGTATCAATTAGTTGTATGTAAAATACTAGTCATAAACAAGAACTACGCCAAGCGTGCATCTTTGGTTTTCAAAGCTTCTTAGATCATCTTCTTTGTCAGCTTAGTATCTATCTTTGTAAAGGTTGTAGCTTGGTTGATCACTTTATACCTCAAAGTGTTGAGGTTTGAAAGGAGTATCTTTGAAAGATATTTCTTCCTCAACTTGATTAGTTGAACGTCTTGTGCTCCAGATTCCTTCTCAAATCCACAGTCATACTTTCTTACACTCTC
Organism: Arctium minus; assembly: GCA_954870635.1. NCBI lineage: Eukaryota > Viridiplantae > Streptophyta > Magnoliopsida > Asterales > Asteraceae > Arctium > Arctium minus. Next base: position 60,037,543 of record OX941081.1, on the reverse strand, counting down.
ACCTTTGTACGTCTCCATATGTCGCATCACGAATATTCCACAGTCAACGAAATTGTCTATCGTTCTCCATCTCATTTTGTATCTGTTCGGTTTCACCTTTGAGATGTTGTTGACCCAAGGATGTTTGACCTCTTTTAAATACCCAACCAATGTTCTTGTTGTAGCACATAATACATATGATAAAAGTTGTCTATTATTTTGTTTTGTAGCTGTAAATTAGTTTTGATAATATTTTCTTCTTACCAACACATTTGGAAGGTCCCTATAATTGTCGTCAACTGTCATATTTGTTGCACTGTTATCTAAGATGACAAAGCTTGGATTTTTCAGGTTGAAAACAATCAAGTAGAAATGTGTTGACTATTTTATTGGAAAGAATATTTGTGGAAAAATAATACATAAGTTTGTAGTTATCATATTTAACCATCATTGTACCGAATTTATCCAACTAACATAAAATTTTGATATTAGATCTGTTATGCATACCATATCAACATTTCTGAGTGAAGCCATTTCATCCACATTTGTCATTGCATCCTTCAAACTAGATGTAAAACACTCGAACATTGTTGTTTTCTTCATCTTTGGTGGTAGCATCTCATTGGTCTACATAGTTAAACATACATATTAATATTTGTATTATTTTCTGAAAAAGAAGTAATTATAGTTGTACATACCATTGTTGTTGTTGTTGTGCAAAATAAGCAATGTAGTGATGCCCTGTTTCGAAATTGTTCTTCATTGTTCAGAATGATTGACCATATGTCAATAATTGAGGCACATATGTCAGTTTCAGGTGCCATGCTTTCAAAAACAACTTTTGGTGCTTCTGCTCCATCAAGAGTCTTGAACACTCCATCCCTTGTATTTTCAAGATAGACAAATTAATATAGCCTTTTTGTGTCTAAATCATATGTGATTAAATCAATGATGTGTGCTTTTATTAATCATATGTGATTAAATCAATAGTGTGTGCACATTTAATCTTGTCAATAAGTAAAAGAATATGTTTAACTTATATCTTATTTCCTTGCATTGCAAACATCCAAGTAGCCACCATTGTTTCTTCTTTTGTTACTGTTGCATTAGTGTACACCCTTTTGTTCATATACGAGGAGCAGATTGGGGGTCTAGCCTTAATCTCACGTTTTGTCCCTTGATTTTGTACAGTCAGAACTGTGGTTTGATTTTCATTTGGTGTTTCACATTCTGTTTGAATTCCTTTCAACTTATCCTTATTCACCTTCAACTTTATTGTAAGCCCTGTTTTTGGATGGCTCTGGTTCCTTAGGCATCCCTGTCACAACCTGTTTTGTCATGACCACTTCCATCACAGGGTTTCTCATAGGCATTGTTGTATCTCCAAGTTCAAGTCCATCCCCTGGAATGTGTTGAGTCAAATATTGTATTCAAGATTAAAAGGTCAAAGTTGTAATTGTTTGTATAAAGTCTTTGTAAAGTCAAGTATGTTTGACTTGTCTTGTGTTGTAAAGTCAACAAGGTTTGACTTTGTATAAATAGATTTTGTATCATTATGAGTGTGAGAGTAGAGACATACACGAATACATACTTGTGATTGTAGAGAGAGAATTTATTGTATTCAGAGAGCTTATTGTGAGAGTCATTTTGTAATCAAAGCATATCAAATACAAATGACTTGTGATTCAATTGCGTGTTGGTTAATCTATTTTTGAGAGCTTGAAACTGGACATAACAATTGGTATCAGAGCCCGATTCGAAGAAAATCAACAAAATGAAGAACTCGCACCCTGTTTGACTATTTTTGATCGATTTTGAAAATTTGTGCTGTAATTGTTCAATATATCGATTTTATTGTGATCGATTAATGTTTGAGATGTTTCCTGTTTAGATCAATTACACTATAGCACTGTATTTTCGATTCAATTTGAAGTTTTTGTGTTTTTCGAGTTTTGGAGTTCTACGTACTGTATCTCAATCAAAATGTATTCTTGAGTCATTTTGTTTGTAATTCCTTGATTGTAATCGATTCTAGCACTCAAATTGGTGGAGTTATACATTCAAATTCGAAGAATTGACTGGATTTTGGATCGATTTGAGTATTTGTGACCGAACTGTGAAGAACTCGCATGAAGAACTCGCAAGATCTGAGTATTTCATACAAGACTAGCAAGAACTCGCATTAAACATGATTTTTGAAAAAGCTAAGTGAGGAATTCGCAGGGTGTTTCATACGAAAAGATTGGAATTCGCATCTGCCTATGTGCGAAAAGAAGGAATTCGCATCAAGCACCATACGAAAAGTTGGATTTTATTTTTCTAAGTTCAGAATTCTCATCGTGAAGGATACGAGAAGTGAGGGTTTTTGCATCGTGAAGCATACGAATTCTGAAAATTCGCATCTCATATCATACGAATTCTGACAAATTCGCATAAGGAAGCTGAATTTTTTCTAAGTACAGAATTCGTATCGATACGAAAAGTTTGAGATCGAAAATTTGGCTAAGTATGGAATTCGCATAAGGATATCGTGCGAAAAGTTTGAGAATCCGCATATTGAAGGGTGCGAATAGCTAGAACTCGCATCTCGAAGCGTGCGAATAGTGGGAATTCGCATACAGTTGTGTGCGAAAAGTGTCTATTCGCATATAGAGGCGTGTGAATTTCTTTTGGTGTGCGAATTTTGAAGTATTTGGCTTGCGAATTTCTTTTGGGTGTGCGAAAAGAATTTCAGTGGTGTGCGAACTGTTAAGGTTTACAGTGGTGTGAGGATTTCTAAATTAAAAAATTTTTGGAAATTTTTTTCTGGAAATTTTTCTGAGTTGTTGATTGTTGATTTTTCGAATTAACGATCATTTCAAGCTCTTATTTTACATATTTCAAAATGTCTCAAGGTTACAGTTTTGAGTTTGGACAGATGAATATTTCTGAGGCTAAAGCAAATTTGAAGCATCTTGCTAGATAGTTATCTATCTATACCAGGATGGCAAATGACTGCTCAAGAGAGAATACAAAGATTAAAGCTGAGAAAGCTGAATTGCAAGATAAAATCTTTTCTCTTGAATCTGAAATAAATATGTTGAAAGAGAAAGATAACACAAGAGATCAAGAGAAAATAAAAAGGATTGAAAAGGAAAATGCTGAACTTCAAAGAAAAATTATAGAATTGAAAGAACAATTTTCTCAAGGTGTAAAGATGTTTAAGAAAGAAAAGCTTTTGCACATAAATTTTTTGATTTTTCAAGGAAATCATTTGAAGAGAAGAAAGCCATGGAGCTCAAATGTACAAAACTTTCTCAACAAGTGTCAGATTTTGAGAAAGTCATCATTATGGAAAGTGATAAGTTTGAGAAAGAAAAGAAGTTAACAAAATAGAAGAATGTTGGATTATTCAGAGAGATATATGATAAAAGAAAAAGTGTTGAAAAAGATTTTGAAGAAGAAAGGAAGGTATTTGAGACAGAAATCAACAAGCTTTCAAAGAAGCTATCTGAACTATCTGCAACTGCATTGAAAGAACAAAAGACGAAGTCTGAATTACAAAAGAAGATTGATATATTGTCTGAAGAAAGAAACAGTTTGTCAAATAACATCACAGAACTTGAAGGAATCATATTCAAGGTGTATTTGAGAGCACAAAGAAGTCCAAATATAATTGTTCAATCACCCATGAATGATTCAGTTGCTTCAGATTGTTCATTCAAGACAGCTACAAGTTCACTTTTTGCAAATGTTTCTAACAATCCTTTATTTGTTGATTCAGATGATATTGTGTCTAAGAAAGAAGATCATATTCGTCCTACTAATCTTTTCTATGTCAAATCTCTTGATGGTTCAGGTACTATCAGAAAGAACAAGTCTCAACAGAAAATGGCTTGGAGAAAGAAAGATGAGAAAGACAATTCAAAGTCATTTGTTCCTACACCTTAAATGAACAAAAAGGACAATACTCCGAAAGGTAAATCTTTTGGTGAGTTTGATTCTTCATATTTTGTAAATCATTTAATCAGATTTGCACAAAAGAAACTTTGTTGTTCTTACTGTGGAACTGATGATTTTGTTAATAAATATTATGCTCATAATTGGTATCGAACTTACAGAATCACTTCTCAACAAAATGAACTTAAAAGGTTTGGATCTAATGAGAAACTGATAGGTCCATTGAGATCATTGTTGAATTGATTAAAAAATAGACAAGGATTATTGGGAGGAAATATGTAGTTTTATTCACAAATATAAACAAACACTACAAAGAACCAAGAACTCGTACAGACTACATTTTGACAGAATATGAAAGTTACAAACAATGAACTAACAGATCCTATTTATACCCCAATACCCTTGTACACATTAAAGCCCAAACCCAAAGTACAAGGCCCAATACAAATACAAAAGGATTACTTTACTAAACTTCTAAATAGAACATTTATGTTCTAACATTCTCCCCCTAAGTTTTGTAAAGTAATCATCCACTTCAGCTTAGCTTCAGCTCCTGTCCCCCTTGATTTCTTTAGAAAACTTAGCATTGCATAAACTTCAAAGCATCCTCAGCTCCCCCTTGAATATAGCTCTTATCCTGGAAGTTTCAACTTTAATATCAGATATGATGTAGACAGTAACCTCGACTGAGTGCACATAAAGACAACTTTTAACTTTTGTAAACCCAACACTTTCGTTACGCCCACAAGAATGAAATGTGCGGATAATGGAATGACACCCGAAGTGCATCTTCAGTATATAACATCTGGTCTGTCTTTGAACCACGAGTTGAATAAGAATTCAACTTAAAAACTTATTCTGGTCAGCTTGCAGGAGGTAGTAGCTGGTAGCAAACACTACAATGCAAGGGTTAGAAGACAACTCTGATAATTGTTCAACAACTGATGAAAGACGCTCATTTTCTAATAGCTTTCCAGAATACTGAACAATCAAACTCAGAACTCCTTTCTTCACGAATCAACTGAATGATTATAAGCACTCATAATTCTGAATCACAACCAAAGCATCAGAACAATGATTGCAGTCGCTCACACTACTGATTGATCAGGTCAGAAGAATGATCAAGAGCACTCAACGGTCTAACAACATAAGAAGCACTCCAGACTGATGATTGCAGATACTCAGGCTGCTAATCCAATCCAATCAGAGACTAAATCCAAACATCCAGTATCTGAAAATCTTGACAAGCATGAGCACTCGTGAAAGATTAGATCAGTTGTTAAAAATATGTGACCAACTGAAGATAGGAATGATGTCACATATGCATTACGTGAAAAATCTCGGGAACAGGGAAAACTTGTAGCAAAATGGGTTCAGAACAGTCACTTTTCGCATAAAATCACAAACTTTTCGCATAAGCTTCACAATTCGCATATCACTATTCGTTTGAGCACAATTCGCATGAGGCTTAGCCGAAATCCTCACAATTCGCATAGGCCTATATGCGAATTCTTACTTTTCGCATATGCCTATGTGCGAAATCCTCACTTCTCGCATGAGCCTTTAAGCGAATTCTTACTTTTCGCATAACTCTTCCATGCGAATTCTTGACTTCTCGCATATGACTCCATCCGAATTTTGTACATTTCGCACATCACTGTCATGCGAATTCTTTACTTATAAAATTTCATCTTCAAAGGTTTTCTAATCATGTGAATTCTGACATGCGAGTTCTTCAAACATCATGCGAGTTTTTCCATATTCATGCGAATTCTTTGGATCTACGATGGTTTTTCCAACATTTTTCAAATTCATCTTCAATACTTCGAATTTTGAGATGAGATTTTGTGAGCAGGTTCAAAAATATCAATGGAGCACAATTGTTGTTGATGATCATGTCTAAAAATGACTTTATAGCCCAATCGATCTCAACACAGTAACAAACATATTTTCGAACATAAAATCTCAAAATCGATCAATTTGACCAAAATTGTTGAAATTAAACAATGTAATTGATCCCATAAGGTTCGACTATATCCACTAAATCAATTTAGCAACAAAGATCATCCAAAATAACATCAAATCATAGAATTCGAAATTTTCACAACGACTGTTCATCAAATCAACTTGACCTCGATCGTTCGATGAATGATTTTCTTCGTTAGGCTCTGATACCACTTGATAGGTCCATTGAGATCATTGTTGAATTGATTAACAAATAGACAAGGATTATTGGGAGGAAATCTGTAGTTTTATTCACAAATCTAAACAAACACTACAGAGAACCAAGAACTCGTACAAACTACATTTTGACAGAATATGAAAGTTACAAACAATGAACTAACATATCCTATTTATACCCCAATACCCTTGTACACATTAAAGCCTAAACCAAAAGTACAAGGCCCAATACAAATACAAAAGGATTACTTTACTAAACTTCTAAATAGAACATTTATGTTCTAATAGAAGCGGATCCCAAAATCTAACCAATCTGGACCCAAATACAAGTGGGTACCAAAACCTGCCAAATCTGTTTTACAAGTACCATAGGTTTAGGGGGAGTAAGAGCATTGGCTTTTAAACAAAGCAGTTCAAGACCCGATCTTAAATGATAAAGATGGGGAGTTTGACTTCTGAATTTACTTCAATCCTAGTAATTCAGAACTCGGTTTATTGATTAAGGATTATGCAAATGTTAAGGGGGAGCTTATATGTTTTATATTTTTACTAATACATTTTTTGATTTTTCAGCAGGAGATTAAAAGATAAATTGATTATTACATTTAGGGGGAGTTACTATTCTCACCGGATAATTTGTAACGATGGCTTCTGAATAATTTTTTTCAGAACCCGTACTTAAATGTTTTCATTTCTACCGGAGCTGAAATGATTCATTTTATTAAAGAAGTTTTGTTGTCTATTTGAGGGGGAGTTAGTAAAACTTTCACTGTAATATTTTTAAGAGAGAGAAGAGAAAATACAAATATATTTCAATGTCATATTCATATTGTTTTTGTCTAATATTTGAGTTTTTACATATACAGAGGGGGAGTATCTGATGTTTTTGTCAAAGGGAGCTTAAAAGATAAATATTCATTTTAGGGGGAGTTAAGATTTTTATATTAAAGGTATATTATTCTGAATCTTAATCTCTATCATATTTGAAAGAAGAACGACTTTCAGATGTGAAATATATTTTCTTAAATGTTCAAACCACTTCGTGTTCTCAAAAGTTTTATGAATTTCGAAGTGTGATTTTAATTGTTTTTCATATCAAGTACTTTCATGATTAACTGACCGTGTGTTTCTCAAAGATGAATACTTGTGTATTATCTTTTCATATACTGTCAAGTATTCTTACACACATCGGTTCAGTATATTTTCATTGACTTTGTTATTACCACGTCTCAAAAAGATAAATCTTTCGATGGTAATACTCTCGTTTGAAATTCAAAGTTGAGTGAGTATCAGACGTCATTTCTTTATTATGAGCTTTTATTGATATTGTGTTTATATCTTATTCATATAAACAGATATTCGTTCTTTGATATCCCAAAATATATTTCTTCATGATATTTGATCTGATCGAATCATTGTCAGATTCTCAAAACATTTAATTTGACTTCATTTCATTCATTCATTTTCATTGTTTTGAAATATCTTAAATGTTCAACATGCCCAAATCTCATTCTTATTATTCATGAGCATACATTTTCTGATAATGATATCTTGTGCTTATATGTCAACATGAATTGTTGAGCAACATATTTTCTTTTAGGACAAAATACATAGGATACAGTGTGAGAGCTTAAAAGACTTCCATGGATTCACGTTAACCAGTGTTTCCTACCCCATAAGTTATCCTGAGTGATTGAGGGGAGAGGGGTCAAAAGAATAGAGAGTGGGTGTGTGCTAAGGTAAAATGTGAAAGAGAGTTTGGTTAGAGGCGAGCTCAAATGATTAAAAGAAAGAGATTGGGAGATCAGAGTAAAAGAATATCAAACTCTGCACCAAACTTTTTCAGAGCCGGGCAACCACATTACTGTTGTTTCATAATTCTTTCGTGAACTTCATTAAAATAGGCAATTAGCCCATGCCAACTCTTGCATTAAAACCCCACAAGCTACTCATCTTTTTCTCTACAAAAGGATGTTTCAAATTTTAAAGGGAAACATCACATAATCTATCAGATCTTCATTCGGAAGATGTTGATATTGAAAAAGAAGGAAAGTTGCCCCACCTTCGAACGTCATTCATGCACATTAGTCTATGTAATACTATTGTTGTCTCAATGGTTTACATATTTTGATCCTGTTCTAGCTTTAAATGCTTCAATCATTGCTACACTTGCACGAGCACACAAGGAATATGTTTTCTTGTCATAACATTCATAGAAAATTTCTTTGTGTTTTTTCAATGATTGAATGGAAGCCCTGGGGGAGTGAACATCAAAAAGCTCCTTTCCAATGTACATCCGTTGTACACAGTGGCTCCGTGCTACTGACAGGCATGATAACTGATTCATTTGTTGATTCAGGGTTACCAATCTTAATTTGTCTGAATTTGAAAAGATTCAGATAAATACATTTATGAATTGACGACAGAATGTTCATATCAGATCAGACGGAGATCATATTGTCCTTTAGGAAGATTGTTTATTTTCTTGATTGTGGGAAAATATATTTGTTTCTCATGAAGACTGTGCTTATTTTGCTAAAAAGGGGGAGATATTATCAAAGACAATGCTAAAATTGATGATGTTTTGATGATTCTGATGTCTCATAATTCATCAAAAAGGGGGAGAGTTTTCAATGATCAATTTCAGAAGAAAACAAAGTCAAGTGAAAGTGATAAAGAGGAGAAAGTTCAAGAATGCCAAAGTCAGATTTCTATTCATTGATGAAAAGGGAAAGATAATTCAAAGTTCATTGTCAAAGCAAAGCCTGATGATTATCAATATGAAGAGATCATTTGAAAGATTGTTACACATTTGTGACAAGTGGGGGAGATTGAAGAAGATATTAAAGTTTGAGGTTTTCAAAGTCTGTGAAGAAAGACAAAGTTGTTCAAGTTTTCAAGTTGTTAAAGCTTTCATATTGAAGATTTTGAAACTGGAAGATGACCTGAAGCTTATCGTCAATTTTTTTTAATCTTGAATCCAAAGGGGGAGAATGTTGAGTCAAATATTGTATTCAAGATTAAAAGGTCAAAGTTGTAATTGTTTGCATAAAGTCTTTGTAAAGTCAAGTATGTTTGACTTGTCTTGTGTTGTAAAGTCAACAAGGTTTGACTTTGTATAAATAGATTTTGTATCCTTGTGAGTGTGAGAGTAGAGAAATACACGCATACATACTTGTGATTGTAGAGAGAGAATTTATTGTATTCAGAGAGCTTATTGTGAGAGTCATTTTGTAATCGAAGCATATCAAATACAAATGACTTGTGATTCAATTGTGTGTTGGTTAATTTGTTTATGAGAGCTTGAAACTGGACATAGCAGAATGTTTGTATCTTCATGTGCATCTCCCTCCTTCGGAATGGTTGTATCATCATTCTCATATTCTTCACCGAATTCTTGTTTTAAACCAATGCTGAAACTCGGTACTGAAGGTGATACTGGTGGCCTCTTATTCGTAACTGTCGACACTGATGTGATGTTATCCTTTTTCGTAGTTGGCGTAACTGTAATTTGATCACTGCTACTTTCTGCCACATATGCTTGCTTAGCCTTTGCTTCTTTTTCTGCTATTTTTTGTGCAACTATGATATCACATGAGTCAATAACATCTGGGTGTGGCAAAAATTGTGTGAAAGTCTCAAAGTGATGTTGCTCACCTTCTGTTGGTATTGTTTCTGCTGTATGGTCGATGTTTAACTTTGCAACAAGAAGATCAAGGTGATCTTGTACATTCCCTTCTTCTATTACAACTTCCCCACCTTCTGTTTCTATCGTTTCTTCTATACCCACTCTATTCTGAATGCTTACCTCTTTGTCATGAACATTCCCTTCTTAGGTCACATGATCCATTATATTTGCAATTTCCCATCGTATTGCAAAAAACAACGATGAAGTTCAGCATAAAATTTCAGTCACCGTCATTTGATGAAATTATCTTTCTGCTTACATTTGTTGGTCTTATAAGCTCTCTGTTGAATTGTTGCATCCATTCTTCCTTGATTGTAGCACCATAGTCATCTGTTTCGCATGTGGCGTACCTAACATGACCCATCGGTGCTCCGATTATGTGTCTAACTGCTTCTTTGTTTATTTGTATCAGGTCGTTTGAAGTCTTGATGGTCATAGTATAGGGATCGGATTTTAGTGCTACATGGAGTCCAAGGGTGGATGGTATTCCATCCAACTTCATTCCGATTAACCTGCCAAAACCCATTTCATTTATGCATCTTTTCTGTGTAGTAGACAATGACCTCATAGCGTTAAAAAGTGGGTTGGGTGTTGTCCTCAACCTTATACTTGTTGCTTGTTTGGCATTTTGATTCTCCCTCAACTCTTTTTCTTGGTTACTACCCCTTTTGGGTTGTCTTTTGTTTTGTTGTTCACCACTTGAATTGTTTTTCTTGGTTGTACCTCTGTCAACAACCTTTTCTTTCTTCTTGTTTCCTTTTTCTATGTTACCACCATCTCTTCTAACTCGTTTTGCTTTCTTTACAGCTTTCACAGTCTCTGGTGGTTTTTTCCGCTTAATAGAGGAAGATCCTGCCTAAATGTAATGTAGTTACTACATACATATCAATAAAGTATGTACAACACTATCATATCAAACTAACAGTGTTGTTAAAATGTTACATCATATATGATCTTAAATGTTGAAACTAAGATAACTGTTATATTGAAGAAAAACATCACTATTAAATCATATATGATTTAGTCATGTGAAACTAATAGTGTTATTGAAACTCTACATCATATATGATCTTTAATTTGTTAAACTAAGATAATTGTTATATTTAAGGAAAACAGTATTCTTACATCACATATGATTTAGTAAATTGAAATTAACAATGTTATGGAAATGCTACATCATATATGATCTTTAAATGGTTTAATATAACAGTCATATTAAATCACATATGATTCAGCCATATAAAACTAACTGTCATATAGAAAAAGGAAAACATTAATCACATATGATTCAACCATATCAAACTAACTGTCTTATGGCAATGTTAAATCAAATATGATCTTTAAATTGTTTAACCAAAATAATTGTCATATAGAAAAAGGACAACATTAATCACATATGATTCAGTAAGTTTAACCTATTTGATGTATCTATTAACTCTTAATATACCCTGATTTTTGTATCTTACAAAAGAACTTATTGTGTAAAACAAAATATATCTTTTACACAAATTATCCCTTTAATCCAACTCATTAATCAATGGTTCTTTCATTGTTTTAATAATGTTTATAGAAAGCAACATAAATGAAGAACACAAATGAATCCCAACACAAGTTTCCTTTTGATTCTCAGTGTAGGTATATACGTTTACTTGAAATCACACATGATTAATAACCATTTCAATGATTTTACTATATAACTATTATAAACCCTAATACGCCTATAACCTAATAGCAAATATGATTTCCTCCGACAAGGTCATGTAAGTCCCAAAAGGAAGAAAACTCAATGTATTCTATGTATTCTATGTATTACCTTCTTCATTCATCGATGCCTCATTTGATAGTGTCCGTTGACAATCACCAATGTCTTACTTCCCTTGCTATACGACTACTTTTTCGAAGTCCTTCAACCATAAACAAACAAAAATTTTGATCAGAACACTTCGTTTTATATTAAAAACCCTGAAATAGAACATGCAATCAAATTTTCAAACCTGTTGAATCCATTGATTTTGCTATCGGAATGTTGCTTCTCGACTTCCTCCGAACAATGGTTAAGTATCTTCAATGTCTTCGTTTATGGAAAAGATTTGCAAAATATTTGATGTTGAATGCTTTGAATATTTTGGTAAAGCTTGTAGTTTCTATTTTATAGGTTATGATTCTCTGTATTTTCGTACGTGATCATGATAACCGAATTGTAATTTGTTTTCCAAAATTGCCCCTGTTTTATTTTTGCCCCCTTGGAAATTTTAATTTTATTTCACGAAATTACAATTTTTGCCACTGCAAATCTTGGTCGTGGATGAGATGAGATAGAGGGTTGAGATGCATCCCTTTATTTTCTTATTTAGGTGTGCTCCTCACATGAACCAACCTATATATATATGGGACGTTTCATTTACAAACCAACCAATTCTAACAAACTATACAAACCAATCTTAACCATTGATGTAGCCTAATATATATCTGATTTTATTTTGTTTCCTAATCAAAAGTCATGATCGTAATAAATGAAGCATACATCTTCCATATATATCTTAAACATCTATACTATATTATAAAACACGTATAAAAAACTCTTAAATACAAATTATTAGGCACAAGGTACCATCATTTTATGCAAGATTTTAAAAATCTCTTAATTTACAAGTATCAAAGCACAAGATATATATTACTACTGCAGACTTTTAACACCCACCAATTTGGTATGTGCATGACCTTTCTTTTATGCAGACATTTCCATATATCACTATTAATTAATATATTATATTACTATAAATTTGTTTTAATTATATTATTAAATATGTAATTGGTTATTTTTTTTAGATGTCATTAAAATATATAACATAATCATTGAATTCTAACAAAATACTTACTTTTTTTATATAAAAAAAGTTATATTATTAAGCCTAAATTAAACAAATTTATAAAAAAAACATTATCACTTTCTTAAAACCATCCAAAATTGTAATGTAAATCGACAAAAAAACAAAAAATAAAATGAAACATTAAAATCGTGATGTATCTCGCTGCATTGTGCGAGTACGCTTCTAGTAATTAATAAATAATGATAATTGTCCATAAATATCTCTATCGTTTCCTAATATATTGGTTTATATATATATATATATATAGGAGAAAAATCGTGTGCGAAGTTGTGTTAACGGTGAGAAGCGTGAGAAGTGAATCTAAACCGTTGATCTTTTTTAATCTCAAGCCCTCCCATGAATTGAAGCTAAGAAGGGAATTGATCTGATGCATCTCATCCTAATGTGTGTTCATTTATCATCCAACAGTCGATAACCACTTCTCACGCTTCTCACCATTAAGTCAACTTCTCACCGGAACCCAACCCTATATATATATATATATATAGAAGGAGGTTCAAGGGAAAACCTAAAAAAAAAACGGAATACTGAAGAACACTTTGGTAGCCCTTCAACCGGACGGTATGCACTTGTGAATACAGATAAATTATGTTGTTTTTTTTTGTTTTTATGCACGTGTGCATGTTACAAATTACTTTTATGCACAAGTGTATACCGTCCAGATGAAAGACTATTGGCGTATTCTTCAGTTTTCCGTTTTTTTGAGGTTTTCCCCTGAACGTGACCCTATAAATATATATATATATATATATATATATATATATATATATATATATATATATAGGGGTTGTTTCATTTGCAAACCTTGCAACCTACATCTTAACCGTCGGATTCATGATCGGTGGTTACAATAGATATGGGGCCCAATATTTTTAATTAAGAAAAACAGAAAAATAAAAATAAAATAACCGTCGATCATGAATCTAACGGTTAAGATGTGGGTTGCAAGGGTTGCAACCTTTTTCAGGGTTGCAAAATATCCTTCCACTATATATATATATATATATATATATATATATATATATATATATATATATATATATATTATAAAGCACGAATAAAAAACTCTTCAATTCAAATTATTAGGTACAAGGTACCATCATTTTATGCAAGATTTTAAAAATCTCTTAATTTACAAGTATCAAAACACAAGATACCTATTACTACTGTAGGCTTCTAACACCCATCAATTTGGTATGTGCAGGGTTTTCCTTTTATGCAGACCTTTCCATGTATCACTATTAATTAATATATTATATTACTATAATTTTGTTTTAATTATATTATTAAATATGTAATTGGTTATTTTTTCTAGATGTCATTAAAATATATAAGATAATTATTGAATTCTAACAAAATACTTAATTTTTTAATATAAAAAACATTATATTATTAAGCCTAAATTAAACAAAGTTATAAAAAAAAACATTATTACTTTCTCAAAATCATCCAAAATCGTACTATAAATCGACAAAAAAAAATGAAACATTAAAATCGTGATGTATCTCGCTGCATTGCGTGAGTACGCTTCTAGTATATATATACTAGTTGTTTACTCGCACAAAACGGCGGGTTATGAAACTTTATTAGTTCAAAAAAATCTCATCAATCAGTTTGCCATTAATGACTTAATGTTAATAAAATTTGGTTCAAACAAGAAGGGACACACACAAAGCATAGGAAAAGGGATGAAAAGAAAGTACATTTTTTATAACTAACTGTCATGAATTATGTCAATATCAAGACCCTAAAGGGGCTGTTTGTTTACCTCCTACTAGTTCCATTAAGAGGCAACATCTGAATCGTTAAGAGTTGAATCTTGTTTGGTAAAAAAAAGTATGTCTCTTAATGGTTGTAAAACCCTTTGAATGATTTTGTATCCTGGACCTCCCTTAACCATTCAGCACATTGATTTCATTCTGAAAAATAACCAAACAACCATATTTCATTTTGCACTATATCATAAGAGCTTTCTAAACATTCTGACCACTTAATCATTTTGTACCAATCCATTCAACAACTGTCAAATAGCCCCTTAGTTTTACCACTGACTCCAATGTATTCCTTAACCGTAAAAACTAAAAACCTCCTGCACACAGTCTCAATTTAAGTAACACAAGGCATAAACATAGAACATTGATGAACTAAATGTTGCCTAAAATTTCAATATTGGAGCATCAACCCGTTGTTAGAAACGAAAAATAGCACCACCAAGCTAATTATTACATCCGAGAATAGAGGACCCAATAAAGATGCTGAATATATATGGTGCTTAAGCTATTACCATGCAAAACGATAAGGTATATTGTTAAAGTATTTGTGTGTTTTATTGGCATATTTGGGTGTGAGAGAGCAACTTGTGAAGATTTTCTACTACAAATATGATGCATACTCATATTATATAAAAGTTAATTCAGTAAAAAAGAAAAGAAACAACTTACATTTGCTCTTTGCACATGCAAAACTTACTATACACCTTTGTAAAATGACATTGCAATAACATATAATGACATGCAATAGCATATAATACCACAACAATCTTCCCCGTTGATGTCTGCATTAATACGGTAAAAATGTAATTTACCAAAAGCATCTCAAGTGAATTTCATACAGAATTTAATATTCTAATTAAATTTCATCCAACAATTGACCAAACCATCCCTCTTTGGCTTTGGCAACAAAGTAGTAGTACATGCCAATGCTTAGGGTCAAGCAAACATCTTTTAATTATTTCTAAAATTATCTATTTATGCTCCTAACAATAAGTCTTCATAAAATAAATTAATAACATTTGAGGTTGACATCCACAATCACCAAATAAAACTACCAACAACCTGAAACAAAGACGACAACTACCAATCAAGCTAACACAAGGAGACACATGTGCATTTCTGGCAAAATCAAACTTTTGCCCAAACCCTGACTTCATTTCCACCAACAATAAAAAATACACTTGTGTGATATTTATATATCAACGAAATTGCTTCAGCATATTGCCTTCAACTATGTTGTGAAGCCAAGAATAATAGTTACAACCACCTCATAATAAAATGCAAAAACAATATGAATTGCTAGCATTGATCTATCCAGAAACCCCTATGAAAATGTGAATGAAACCATAGTGTTCCAATGAATCATGAGTTGAAAGTCATTAGTTTTCCATACTTTTAGATCTAAATTTCAAGAAAGCAAATAATGCAAAATTAATTGGTGACTGTTAGGCCTTTTAATCTTAGTTTATTTCTTCAATGAAGTAAACTTTCTGCTACGTAGCCGAGATGGGAAGTATACACAAAACAACTATTACATAAGACAAAGTGCATCTTTAGTTAAGCTAGAGTGATAAAAGTTAGCTACAATATAAGGATGGCAAAAGGTCGGTCCCAATGTGAGTCTATTTTCACTATCTGCGAAAAATAAGGACTAACCTTTGTCAAAATAAGAGAATATTGTTTTTTGTTTATCGCCAACACTCTTAAAGTTTCCCATCCTTTTAGATGCAATGGTGCTAATCTTATTAATAGTACATCCCAACCTTTATACCCTACCTTTGAGTTTCGAAAATCATATGTACTAAGTTCGTTTGGTTTGGTTTTGTTTGGTTCAATTCTCAAGATCACTAATGTAAAAATCATGACATTCATGTAATTATTTAATACATCACCCATTCACCCCCTTTCTAAAGACAACCAATTGAATATATGAGATACCAGGCCTAAAAGTATAACTTCTTGATGCACTCTGATCCATTAAAGAGAGCTTGTGTAGATCCCAGAAACAGTGCAATCAACAGTAATAATCAATAAATAATAAGGGGGTGTTTGGTTCGTAGAATGGTTTTGGATGGAGAATCTGTCAAAGGAATTTGACTTTGAAGGAATTGGAATGGAATGTTATCAGGTTTGACCACTTGTTTTGTTGACAGACATTGGAATAAAATTTGTTAAAGGAATTGGAATCTGTCTGTTTTGGTTCACATAATGTAGTTTTGTAATTGGAATGAAATATTAGTAAATGACCAAAATACCCTTTTTGAAACTTTTGAAATTGAAATCCAACTATTGTGGTTCAAATTGGTGGTGGTTGGCAGTGCTTCAGATCGGTGGTGGTCGGTGACGGTTCAGATCGGTGGTGGTCGATAGCGGATCAGAATGATGGTTCAGATCGGTGGCGGTTCAGAACGATGGTGGTCGGCGGCGATTCAGATTAGTGGTGGTCAGTGGCGGTTCAGAACGGTGGTGGTCGGGCGGTTCAGATCGGTGAGGGTCGACGGCGGTTTAGAACAATGGTGGTCGGCGGCAGTTAAGATCGGTGGTGGTCAACAGTGGTTCAGATCAGTGATGGTTGGTGGTGGTTCAAAACGGTGGTTCAGATCGGTGGCCGTTCAAAACGATACTGGTCGACGACGGTTCAAATTAGTGGTGGTTGGCGGCGGTTTAGAACGATGAGGGTCAACGGCGGTTCAGAACGGTGAGGCTCGGCGGCGGTTCAGAACGGTGAGGGTCGACAGCGGTTCAGAATGGTGGTGGTTGGCAGCGGTTCAGAACCGTGGTGGTGGCGGCGGTTAAGATCGGTGACAGTCGGCTACGGCGGTTCAGAACGATGGTGGTCGGCGGCGGTTTAGAATGGTGGTGGTCGGCGACGGTTCATATTGGTGAGGGCCAACGGCGGTTCACAACGGTGGTGGTCGACGGAGGTTCACAATGGTGGTGGTTCAGATCGGTGGTGGTCGGCGTTGGTTCAGATCAACAGTAGTCAGCATAGGTTCATATAGGTTTTAGTAAATCAAGTAGGGAAGATGAGGGTAGTTTTTTTTTCTTTTTGAGAAAATGGGATGGAATGGAATTGAATTCCTTCTCAATTGTGATGGAATGACCAAATCCATGAATGGTGGAATATGTGGAATTCAATTCCATTCCATAGGTAACCAAACGCCTGAATGGAATTTTGTCAATGGAATTGATCATTCCAATTGCTTCAGATTCCATCGGAATCCTGCAAACCAAACGCCCCCTATGGATTGAATCACAACTGCTGGTGATATGATTAGATTTATCAATACAGGGTTTAAGGTTTACAGAGAGAATTTCAATACGACTAGGTAAACCTTCTAATGACCCAAACCTAGAAATCATGGCAATGGGGTATCTCTGATAGGACTTCCAGTTATCACCAAAGTAAAATATTAAAAAAACTACTTCTCAAACTGTTCCGGCAATATCACAAAGATATGCTATTGGAATCACAAAGATTCGTGCGTGTGTGAAAGAAATATAAATCATATCGATTAGTCTCAAAGATTGATTCAACCTGGGACGCAAGTTAGAAATCAATAGACACAGTGAGATGAATATGAAGTTCGGAGACCGGAGTTGATGTCTTCCTTTTTCAATATCTAAGACCTCCGAGTGAGGAATAGATAGATTATGTGTTAAATCTCCGTGCATATATGAAATAAGTATCTTTTGTAAGATACTTGAGTGGCTAGGTGTGGTGACACGAGTTATCGACACTGGGTCCATGTCTGTTTCAATATCCACCTCCAAAGAACGAGATTGAATAGATTATGTGGTAACCCGAATAACTGACTCGGTTTGGAAAGGACCAATAATTCTTTTAAGTCCTGTCACATTCTCACCATATTCTTTTCACTCCGAACTCATCTATCAAGCTAGACCCCTCACTGATATCTATGAATAAGATGTGTTTCTTGGGTAGGTCCTTCCGATTCTGGATTGACCATTGAAACTTTATGAGCCCCAACACTCCTTTAACTCACCGAGATAAAACATTGAAGTAAAATTTCTGATTTGAGAGAATCAGAATTCAAAAGCATTTAAGAACGAGTCCTGAACTGAAGTGTTCAGAAGGCGATATGAAAAATAAACAACATGGTACTCACCCTCAAAAGATGGCGTAACCCTTGATTGTAGTCATGTGACGTGAATAATCTGAATTAAATCACACATGACATTCCTGCAAAACAGATTAGGAAGATTTTGGTATTGGTATCCATGCTGTGATGGATCCTTGACGGTTAGTTGCCTTGGCTTTGAAGCTATTAAACTGAGGATTGGGGATGCTATAAGTACCATACCAACTATTAACGTACCTTGTATGGACAAAGTCGCTCTTTCCACAGTGAGTGCAACAAATCTTTGTTTGGCTTAGACTGATCAACTTCGCTGGAGAATAGACATAAGTAGGTGAATCCGTCTTGGAAACAGATGACTTTGTATCAACTACAGGAGAATCATGAGGCTTGTTTCCATCACTACTTTCTGTAGTTGGTTTCTTTCGCCAAATCATTTTGAATTTTTGAAACATTTGATTATTTGAATCATCAACAAGAGAATTATAGAAAAGATTTGAAGGACGAATCCGATCTTTTGAAAATTCATTTGATTTGATAAACTTCTTCGAAGAATTAGATGTAGAAGGTGAACTTGAAGAATAAGGAGACTGAACAACAGTATTGGGACTGGCTTGTTCAGATAAATCATCTTTAGGATTTATTTCTTCAAGTTTCTTGAATTTTGCGGATAAAACATTTCTTTCTTCTATAATCAAGTCAAATTGTTGTGTAAATCGGATTTTACCTTATGTTGATACAAATTCTCTCAGTGATTTGATAATGACCAATTGTAATACTTAGTGAAAATTACGTTTTATATCTATATGTATTAGTGTTTCACTATCAGCGATTAAGTACTGAGTATGTTCAGTATCGCTGATGATCTCTCTTGTAACAGTTAGACATAATCCCTAAAGACAAGTTTCACGACAAAGATGTTCATCACTGAGTCGAAGACAAAGCTGCTGAACAACGGACAAGTCTACTCATGATCTGATGCGGATATCAGTAAAACCAAGACAAGTATACCTACACGTGAAGAAACCTGAAGAAAAGCTTCAGCGATCACTGAACCTCCTTCTATCTCTATGAAGGAAGAGATATTCAGCGATTGAAGATCACATAGATTATTCTCCAAGTTTCTTTTGTCTTACCCTTGCACACATAGTACAAATTTCAAAAGAGACATACCTATGCGACAGATCGTACAACAACTCTGAAATCTACACTGTTCACCATTCGGCCAAAATCATGTGTCCAAAAGTCAGATGCATGCAACCAACCATTGAAGGACACATGTAAAGTACTATTCCATGCATTTAATGCATAGGGTATAAATAGAAAGATCAAGACTATATCTAAGAGTAGCCATCTATCTTTCTTATCATATAGAAACCATTGCTTTCTATATTCTCTTAATCTCTATTATCTAATTCTTGTGCAAGAATCTGTGTGATTCTTAAGTTTGTTTAGATTAGGTCTTACTTAATCTTATTCCGCAACAAACTGTAAATTGTGATTTGATTTATCAATAAACAATTTATTAAACCTTTAAATTTTGTGTTTGTATTCAACGCCCCCTTTCTACAAACTTGTTAAGCACCTTTGGGACCAACAAGTGGTATCAGAGCAGATTGTTTAATTTCATAAACAAGATCTTGCTTTATTCTTTTCCTTGCTATTCTCAAATGGCACTCAACACAAGCACAAACTAATATGATAATGGTTCTCTCTCAAAACCTCCTCGATATATCAGAGACAACTTTGCTCACTGGAAAAATCGAATGATGTTGTTTTTAGAAGGCGTAGACCCTACTATACCTGAATATGTAGCAAATGGTGCATATGAACCTTTTATGATCATAGCTGCAGTTCCTACCACTTCTACCACCCCTGCCATTCCTGAAAGATATGCTCCTAAGGAAATTAGACAATGGAGTGATGAAGATAAAAAGAAAGTAGTTTTAGATGCTAAGGCAAAAACCATCATTTCTATGGCCCTGCCTGATGAAGCCTTCCATTCCATTATGCATCTAAAAACTGCTAAAGAAATGTGGGACACTATATGTGTTCAGTATGAAGGTACCACTAAAATCCAAGAAACCAGAAAGATCAATTTGGTAAGACAATACGAAAGTTTTATCTATGGTAAGAATGAGTCTCTATCTGATGTTCACCAAAGATTTAATAGTTTAATCATTGATCTAAGGACTGTTGGTAGGACCTATTCTAATTCTGAGGTCCTAACTAAATTCTTGGAAAGTGTTCCTGAAAGCTGGGACAACTATTCAATGTGTCTTAAGCTGACAAAAGACTTAAATCATCTCTCTCTTAGCACTCTATATGGAATATTGCTCAACTATGAGCAATCAAATCTCCTGAAGAAGAATCTTGTGAAAGATTCTAAAGACTTCAAGAGCACTCCTCTTGCTTTAGTCTCTTCTGAGATCATTCCATCTCAGCGATCTACTCTCACTATCACTGAGTTAGATTCTAACTCTGAGGAATTATCAGATGATGATCTTTCAGAGTTTGATGAATCCTTAGCACTCTTGACAAACTCCTTCAAAAGATTTGCAAGAAAGAGCAATTTCAGAAGAAATAAGCCTCTCTCTATATCTGACAAGCCAAAATCAACCCATGTTGATAAGGCCACCGCTACTTGCTATAACTGTGAGAAAGTTGGGCATTTTTCCAGCGAATACAGGTCAAAGAAAGTCTTCAGACCTTCCACATCCAGGAAAACCAGGGATAACAAATACCTCAAGCTGAAAGAAAAATATCAAAAGCTGAAAGGCTTTAAGCAGAAAGGTAAAGGTCTTATCGCTGAAGAGCATGACTGGGCTGAATCAGAAGAATCGAGTTCTGATGAAAAAGAAGTTGCTAATCTCGTCTTATGGCTGAGATTAAAGAAGAAGTGGAAGAACCAACAGGAACTTCCATGAGTTACATCTCCTCTCAGGTATCGATCTCTACTAATCCCTCTCTATCTAAAGCTGAGGGAAGTCGTGTTGTAAATGTGCTGACAATAGACTTGTACAATGCACTAAATGGCAAAACTTTAGCTGAAAACAAAAATATTGATTTAACTGAACAGCTAGAAAAATGTCATGAAATGATCAAAGAAATAACTCTTTTAGAGGAAATTTTAAAAGATCAAGTCATGGTAAATGAAATTATCAGCATTGAACGCGAACAAGCCATCGCTGCTTTAAAAGCAGAAAAGGAAACTGTTGAGGGATGGTGTAAATCTTCAACCAAGATCACTGAAATCATAAGTGCTCAAATCCCTGCTCATGACAAAACCGGTCTCGGTTATCATCATGAAAAGGATGAACTTAGCAAAGATTGTTTCATGTTTAATTTTGGAATGTTTGTCTCTTCTATCCCTGACACTTCTTCTACTCAATGTTCTTTGTCTTCCAATCCTATCCATGAGGACTTATCAAAGAGATCCAAGCTCACCGATAAAGGGAAATCCATTTCCCATCATCCTCAGAAGGCTACTAAAATATCAAAACTGAAAGTCCGTTCCAAACCTTCAGTAAGTCAATCTTCCTGCTCTGGAACAAAAATCACTGATATTTCTCAGAGATCAACTCCAAAGCTGAAAATTGATATTAAGCCTAAGAAATCCGAAGAACTGAAAGTTCCTCCAAAATCTTATGCCAAGGGCATTCATGGAGCTGGCCCTGCTCATCTCAAGTTTTCTAACTCAACTGCTCATGGTCTTAAGGCTAATTTCGTCTATAGAAAGTGCTATCACTGTAGACTTGTTGACCATATTGCTGGTAAATGTCCTACTGCCACAAAAGCTGATAAGATAGCTAAAGCGAATATGAATGCCTCCAAGGCTGAGAAGGTCACCAAAGCTGAGAAATCTGCCAAGGTGAAAAATGCCACTAAGGTTAAAAAATTAATCAAAGTGAGGGTCACCACTGACGCTGAATCTTCAGATGCCGTGGAGATTGCTGAACCTTCTATCTCCACTAATCCTATTGGATCCATTGAAATATGGGTACCAATCAAAACTTAATCTTCCTTATGTTTGCAGGGATCGAAGAGTATCTGATATTTAGATAGCGGATGCTCTCGACACATGACTGTACAAAAAAGACCTGCTTACTGATTACAAGGAAGAGAAAGGTCCCTCAGTGACCTTTGGTGGAAATAGGAAAGGTTATACTAGAGGGTTTGGCGTACTCAGCAATGGGAAGAGTACCTTACGAATAGTCGCTTCCGTAGATGGATTAAAGCACAATCTTCTTAGCATCAGTCAGCTATGTGACAAAGACTATGAGGTTCACTTTTGTAAGAAAGCATGTTCAGTGGTGAATGAAAAAGGAAAGATCGCTCTCAGTGGTTATCGTATGGAAAATGTCTATGTAATAAACATGGACTCTACTTCTACTGAAAACATTTGTTTTCTTTCTAAAGCCTCTTCAGATGTCAACTGGTTATGGCACAAAAGGCTCTCTCATCTCAACTTCAAAACACTGAATTCTCTCTCCTCAAAAGAACTAGTCTCCGGTCTTCCTCATCACTCATATGCCAAGGAATCTCTTTGTTCAGCATGTGAGAAAGGAAAGCAGACTAAAACTAGTTTTAAATCAAAAGAAGTTTCCTCAGTGATAAGTCCACTTCAGCTCTTGCATATGGATTTATTTGGCCCTGTCAATATTCAATCCATAGCTGGAAAGAAATACACTCTTGTTATAGTAGATGAATACTCTCGCTACACCTGGGTAATCTTTCTTCGCTCTAAAATCGATACTCTAGAAGAACTTATATCTTTTGTTAGAAAGATGGAAGTGCTGAATAATCTAACTGTTCGCTCAATAAGAAGTGATCATGGAACTGAATTCAAAAATAGTTCCTTGAACAACTTCTTTGAGAGTAAGGGAATCTCGCACAATTTCTCTTCTGTAAGAACTCCTCAGCAAAACGGTGTCGCTGAAAGAAGAAATAGAACGATCATTGAATCTGCAAGACCAACGCTCAGCGATTCTCATCTTCCAACTCAGTTCTGGGCAGAAGCTGTCAACATTGCGTGTTTTACTCAAAACATGTCTCTGATAGTAAAATATTTCAGCAAAACAGCCTATGAGCTTTTTCATGGAACAAAACCTTCTATCAGTTTTCTTCACATCTTTGGTTGTGAGTGTTTCATCTTAAACAACAAAGATGCACTTGGAAAGTTCGACCCGAAAGTTGATTTTGGAATCTTTCTTGGCTATTCCTCTATCTCAAAAGCCTACAGAGTCTTCAACAAGAAAAGACAAATTGTAGAAGAAACAATCCACGTCACTTTTGACGAATCCAGGTCAACGAACTATAAACCTATCACTAACAATGATGAACTAAATGCTTGGACGTTCTCTCATTACAAGGAAACAAAACCTCTCTTCAACTCACGTAAGCATACAGATCCTCCTAACTCTAATGACGATCCAAACATCATACCTCCTAACGCTGAATCCACCTCTTGGGTTTCAGCTGTTCCCATAAACACACTTCCTCCATCAGATCTTCCCTCTTCTGAAAACCTCTCAGTGAATAATGTTTTGTCTGAACCACAATATTTGATAGCTGAAGAACCTCAAGCTTCTTCATCAGTAAACATTCCTATTGATGATACAACTCTTGTGGTAAGCAATTATGCTCCAGCTTAACGATGGAACAGAGATCACCCCATAGATCAAATTCTTGGTGATCCTGATGCAGGTATTCAAACTTGACGAATTTCAGGTAATATCTGTCTCTTTGTAAAATTTCTTTCTTTCAAAGAGCCAAAGAAAACTGATGATGCCCTCTGAGATCCAAACTGGGCTAGTGCTATGAAAGAAGAGCTGACTGAGTTTGCTAGAAACAAAGTTTGGAATCTCGTTCCCCGACCATCTGATAAATCTGTTATAGGCACCAAACGGGTGTTTCGAAACAAACTAGATGAAAATGGGACTGTAACCCACAACAAAGCTAGGCTAGTTGCTTAGGGATACATACAAGAGGAAGGCATAGACTATGATGAAACCTTTTCCCCCTATTGCTAGGCTCGAAGCAATTCGATTATTCTTAGAATATGCAGTTTACAAAGACTTCAAAGTATACCAAATGGATGTCAAGTCAACATTTCTAAATGGAAAGCTGAATGAAGAAGTTTATGTTGATCAACCCCTAGGGTTCTATGACCCTAAGCATCCAAATTATGTATATAAGTTGGATAAGGCTCTCTATGAGTTAAAACCAAATACTCGTGCTTGGTATGACACTCTCTCTTCTTTTCTTATCTCTGAAAAATTTGAGCGTGGAAAAATTGACAACACGTTATTTTTCAGAAAGATAAAAGGTAATATTATTCTTGTACAAATATATGTTGATGACATTATATTTGGTTCTACTAACCCATCTATGTGTACTCGTTTCGTTGAAAGAATGAAGAAAGAATATGAAATGAGTATGATGGGTGAACTAACTTACTTCCTTGGACTTCAGTTCAAGCAATCTGACAAAGGTACATTTATTCATCAGGGTAAGTATGTTAAGGATTTGCTGAAAAAGTTTGATCTCATTCAAAACCTCAGCGATGAAAACTCCTATGGCACCACCTTTGACATTAAACAAGGATCCAGCTGAAAACCTGTTAATGTCACTGCCTATAGAGGAATGATAGGCTCCCTGCTGTATCTAACAGTGAGCCGACCTTATATCATGTATTCTACATGTCTGTGTGCACGATATCAATCAGAACCCAAGGAATCCCATTTGATCGCTGTTAAGCGAATTTTCAGATATCTTAAGGGAACTCCTAACCTCGGTCTTTGGTACCCAAAAGATTCAGGGTTCGATCTAAATGGCTATTCAGATAGTGATTTTGCAGGATGCAAACTTGATAGAAAAAGCACCACTGGCGGATGTCAACTCCTAGGTGGAAAGCTGGTAAGTTGGACAAGCAAAAAGCAAAACTCAGTATCCACTTCCACAGCCGAAGCTGAGTATGTAGGAGATGGAAGTTGTTGTGTTCAAGTCTTATAGATGAGAAATCAACTATTAGACTATGGCCTTCAGCTATCCAAGATTCCAATCTATTGCGACAACACAAGTGCCATCGCTATAGCAAACAATCCAGTACTATACTCAAAGATAAAGCACATAGAGATCAGATATCATTTTATCCGAGATCATGTGATGAATGGTGATATAGAACTCCACTTTATTCCTACCGACTATCAGCTCGCTGATCTTTTCACCAAATCTCTCGATGAGACAAGGTTCAACTTTCTCATCAGTGAGCTTGGAATGCTGAATCTTGAAGATTAACTCTTCAGCTTTCATGCATCAAGTCAGTTATAAAAGGTTCTACTTATTCTCATAATCTCTGACTAAATATCTCTGATACTCAGGTATGTTCTCTCATTGTCTCTCACTGAATCCTATTCAGTAAGACGTTTTCAAAAACCAAAACTTTAATCACTAAATTTCTTCAAGTGGTTAAAATCTTTTTGAAAAACAAACCTTATCACTGATATTTCTTATCAGTGATCCTTTGTAAAGAAAACATATCTCTAAATTTCTGTCAGTGATACTTTTAAAAAACTGAAACGTTTTTCTCTCTCTTTTGACGTCATTCGAACCGATAATCCATGACACGCCTTTTTCTGACACGTTCGTCCGTTGCACTTCTTGTCCAATCAACTTCGTGGGACGTGTCTGTGTCATGATGACCACATTTTCCCTCTCTAAATTCTATCTCTCTCCTCATTTAAAAGGAATGCATTCATATTTTTACCTTTTACCTTCTCTAAAAACTTAAAAGGCAAGAAAACACTCTCGGCATTCAAGCAAAGAACTTACGAACACTTGAATATTTAAATCTTCAAGCATCTCAGGTTCTTGTTCTTATACTTTTTCTTCCAAAAGCACTCTCTTAATCTTAACTTTTCTTTTTTACTTTAGATTAAAATTATTCTTCTCTTAAAATAATTTTCTTTATGATTTTTCTTGTTTTGCAAAAAACTTATGGTTTTTAGGACTGTTCATCTCACCTTTTTTTAAGGAAACTGGTTTTTCTCTAAAACAAACTTCTTTTACAAGTTTCTTTCCTTAACAAGAAACTAGTAAAATGCTTTGCATTGTTTACAAACTCTAAAACCTTTCATTATATTCTTCTTTTACTTATTCCAGAAATGGCCTCCCAAGCTACTCTCATTCCCTCAAAGACTGTGAAATTTGCACTTGTTGATTCCGAAGTCGCAAAGAACAACCACTTGGGACGTTTGGACCTTCCAAAAAACAAATGTCCTCATCTACTGCAAGCTGCTAACTTTCTCAAAGAATCTTGTTTGGGTTATGCTCTGAAAGTTGATCCCACTCCTTCAAGGGCTCTTCTTCAGGAATTCTGGTTCACCGCTGACAAAGGTGAGGTACTGAACAAGCAAGGCAAGGTGATCCCTGCTATCACCTTCCAAACCCACCATGGACCTGGAAATATCACTACTCTTGCTATTCGCACAACTCTCCGTTTCCCCTCCAAGACAATGGTCGGCTTCGATGCCTTACCTACTGACGATGAACTTATTCAGTTCCTCGACCACATAGAATATCAATGGGACTTCAAACCCCGCACCACCATCCCTGATAAGAAGTTGACGAAGATTCACAAGGCGAATATGCCCTCTGAGCTGAATTATATCTTCACACACATAATTCAGAGCATGAGTAGCAAAGTTGGGTCACTTGATCAGGAAACCGAAGTTCAACTACAAATGGGTTACTCAGTGATCACTGGTCGACACTTTGACTATGCCGGAGCTATCTTTGAAGATCTTCTCTCCAAGATCGAGAAAGCTAAAAGGGACATCAAGATTTCCTATGTCCGGTTCATCTCTGCCTTCCTTCATTACTTCTTAGGGGACAAGTACCCTAAGGAGAGTGATTTTAGCTTCTCCAAGGTTGGCCCTCGCATCCTTGAAGTCAAGCCCGCTGAAAATGAGGTAAGTCTTCAAACTCTCCACTTCCGTCTCTCCCAACATTCTTCTCCTTCAGTGGCTATGCAGATGGTTCCTTCATCAGCTACCCCCGCCACTACAACCTCTCTAAAACGAAAGTGATCAGCATTTCTGGTACCTCTAAAAAGGCCATAAAGGCTGTAGAGCAACCCCCTCTCTCAAATATACCCGAGGTAGTCTCTCAACAGACCACCTTGGATGACTTCGTGGCTCATGTTATCCCAGATTTAATCTAGTTGGTAAACAATCAATCAAGTAATCAAGCAACACAATAATAATCAAGAGATATAAAGATTAATAATAACGTACCAATCCCTTGAATAAACAATGAAACCCTTGAGTGTTCTTGATACCCTTTGAATACAGAGAAAACTTACAGCGACTATTTAGAAAATTATCAGAGTTCTTACAAGGTTTTTCTAAAACTAAACTAATCAAAACTTTAAATACCCAAGCCTTATGGGCTTTAACCTTAATGGGATTTCTAATGGGCTTGGGCCCAATAGCTATTAACTATTAGCTTATTACAATTTAAACCCTCTAACTTAACTTTAGCACAATTGCAGTTTAAACCCTGAACTTTAACTTTAATCTTGAATACAATTTATGATCCAACAATCTCCCCCTTTGGATTCAAGATTAAAAAAATTTGCAATTGTCTTCACTTTTCTCTTGAGAATCTTCAGATTTGACGTTGATAGCTTCAAAACTTTAAAACTTCAAAATCTTTGAAAATTTGAATATCTTCAGATCTTCAGATTGTATTCTCCCTTTTTGTATCTTCTCTCCCTTTTTGATGAGTGGTGAGAATCAACATCATCAAAACTTGGCAAAACAATCTCCCCCTTATCAAGACAATCTCCCCCATTGTGTATGATCACGTAAGCACAGTCTTCATCATGTAACGAGCCCTGTATGGAAATAAGAGCAGTCTTCCCAGATGGAAAGAGTGATTATTTCAATCTTTTCAGATTAAAATAGAAAGTAGTAACCATTTGAATCTTTTCAAATTCAAACAGTTTAATAGATGTAACCCTGAATCAACAAATGACTCAGTTAGAATGCCTGTCAATGACACAGAGTCACTGAGTAACACAAAGTTACTATATAAGGAGCTGGTTTGATGTAGACTCCCCAGGTCTTCCATTCAATCATCGAATAACACATGGTTATCTATGAACGTTCTGACAGAAAACATATTTCTGTGTGCTTGTGCATGTGTATGAAAGAATTAAGCATAGATGATTGCTTTTCAATAAAGGCTCAAAGTATGTAAACTTGTTGAGACAGCAACAAATTGTACAAAGACTCAATGTGCATGAGAAAGGGTTCGAAGGTGGGGCAACTTTCCTTCTTTTTCAATATTAGTATCTTCCAAATGAAGAACCAATAGCGTATGTGCTGCGTCCCCAGAAAATGTGAAACATTCTCTTTTTGAGAAAAGAATGAGTAGCTGGTGGGGTTGTATGCAAGAGATGGCATGGGCTAGTTGCCTATTTCAATGATGGTCACCAAAGAATGTGATCCAATCAGATTATGTGGCTGCCCGACTCAGAAAGTAGTTTGGTGCAGAGTTTAATATTCTTTTACTCTGTTCTCTCACCCTCTTTCTTTTAATGCTCACGTCTAACCAATCTCTCTTTTTCATTTTACCTCTTCACACACCATCACTCAATTCTTTTGACCCTTCTCCCCTCAATCACTCAGGGAATACTTCCTGGGTAGGAAACACTGGTTATCGTGAATCCATGGAAGTTCTGTTAAGCTCACACACCGAATCCCATGTATTTTCCTAAAAGAAACATGTTGTTCAACAGGCTATTGTACATGTAAGCACAAATACCACTTGTTACATGAGAAATAAGACTTTCGGAGATGTCAAAACAGTTATGTATGACGATGCAATTCTCCCCCTTAAACTAAAAGAGTTTGACAATTAAGCTCATAGGAGTTTTGTCATGAAGAACAATATGTTGGAGAATCAAAAACGAATGTTGTTTATATGAACAATATATAAACATATTTTCAATGAAAGCACATGAAATGACGTTTGATTCAATCAACAGTGAATACAAAGAACGTGAGTATTACCATAGAAAGATTTAACTTTTGATACATGGTAATAACAAAGTCAAAATAGAATGTTCTGAACCGTTATGTGTATGAATACTTGACAAAGTATATTGACAAGATAAAACACAAGTATTTATCTTTAAGAACACACGGTCAGATAAGCATTTAAGTATCCAAAAATCTGTTAATATCACAGATATTCTCCCCTTTAAATCACTATAGGGTTCTTTTTATTTTTTTATTTTTTTTATTTTTTTTTATTTTTTTTTATTTTTTTTTATTTTTTTTTTAAAGATTAAGAAAAAACAGAAAAATAAGGCACTGAAGTGCGGGTTCTAATCCGATGTGATTAGAAGCCATAGTCACTTGAACCAACCTGCATAAGTGAAAGAAACAATGGTAATCATTTATGAAAATGATTCCTTTCTCGTTAACAACAGTTGGAAAATAACACACTATCAAGATTTGTAATACTCCCCCTTGAATCATGAGTAAGGTCTAAGACATGTTCAACATACCAAGTTTGCTGATGAGAAATTGAAATCGCTTTTCATCCAATGGCTTGGTGAAAAGATCAGCTAACTGGAAGTCAGTTTGAACAAAGTGCATTTCAATATTACCTTTTTCTACATGATCCTTGATGAAATGATAGCGTACATCTATATGCTTGGTCTTCGAGTGCTGTACCGGATTAGCAGTTATAGATATTGCACTCTTGGAATCACAATAAATCGGAACGCGCTTGTAGTTGTATCCAAAGTCCCTTAACTGTGTCGTCATCCAGAGGACTTGAGAACAGCAGCTAGCAGCAGCTACATACTCAGCCTCGGCAGTGGATGTTGAAACACAGTTTTGTTTCTTTGAAGTCCAACTCACAAGTTTGTCACCTATGAATTGACATGATCCATAGGTGCTTTTCCGGTCTAGCTTACAACCAGCATGATCAGCATCTGTAAAGGCAGTTAGTTGAAAACGAGAATCCTTTGGATACCAAAGGCCTAGATTAGGAGAACCTTTGAGATATTTAAGGATTCGCTTAACAGCAGTTAAGTGCGACTCTTTAGGATTACACTGATATCTCGCACAAAAGCATGTGGCAAAAATTATATCCGGGCGACTGGCAGTCAGATAAAGTAAAGAACCAATCATGCTACGATACACCTTTTGATCAACAGGTGTCCCGGAGGGATCCGCGTCTAAGAGTGTACCAGTAGCCATTGGTGTTTTCATGACCGAACTATCTGACATATTGAACTTTTTCAAAATATCTTTTATATATTT
The DNA here is from genome assembly GCA_954870635.1 of Arctium minus. Taxonomy (NCBI): domain Eukaryota; kingdom Viridiplantae; phylum Streptophyta; class Magnoliopsida; order Asterales; family Asteraceae; genus Arctium; species Arctium minus. The sequence continues at coordinate 60,006,652 of OX941081.1, read as the reverse complement.
AGCTTGATTAATAAATATGCCTTCGGGTAATTGCTTTACTTGTAGACCAAGAAAGAAATTTAATTCACCCATCATCGACATCTCAAACTTTGTTTCCATTATCTTTGAAAAGTTCTTACAAAATTTTGGATTTGTCGACCCAAATATTATGTCGTCAACATAAATCTGAATAAGAATCAAGTCATCACCTTGCCTTTTAAGAAATAAGGTTGTATCTACTGTACCTTTCTTGAAACCAGAAGCAAGTAGAAATTTAGTGAGAGTTTCATACCAGGCTCGCGGTGCTTGTTTAAGACCATAAAGCGCTTTGTCTAAAACATAGACATGAGCAGGGTGATGAGGATCAACGAAACCTTCAGGTTGAGCCACGTAGACCTCCTCATGCAGAACGCCGTTCAGGAAAGCCGACTTTACATCCATCTGATAGACTGTAAAGTTTTTGTGCGCTGCATAGGCTAGAAAGATTCTGATGGCTTCGATCCTTGCAACCGGGGAGAATGTTTCATCATAGTCAATGCCCTCTTGTTGACAATACCCTTTGGCGACCAAACGAGCTTTGTTTCTCACGACTACTCCAGCTTCGTCTTTCTTATTTCTGAATACCCACTTTGTTCCAATAACGGATTTACCTTTAGGTAGTGGGATCAAGCGCCATACCTTGTTCCTTTCGAATTGTAGAAGCTCGTCTTGCATAGCAGAAATCCAGAAAGGATCACGTAGAGCTTCAGCCGCTTTCTTTGGCTCTAAGGAACTGAGGAAGCTTGAAAACATGCAGAAGTTAGCTGTTGCAGATCTTGTTGTGACACCAGATTGTACGTCACCTATCACGTTGTCCAGGGGATGATCCTTAGTCCAACGATGTGTCCTTGGTAGTGCATCAACTGTTTGTTGCGTATTGGACGCATCGTTGTCATCTTGCACGGTAGGTTGCTCCACAGATGTACTCGGGACATCTTGTACTGGTGTTTCTGACACTGAAGCTTCTGGACTAGCGGTTGAAGTGCTCGGGACTTCGTTTCTAGATGAACTATCTGTAGAGACAGATTCAGTATTAGTAGAGTCAGAAACTAATGGTGTAGTTGTACCTGATGGAGTTGAAGTGTCAGTGACTTCGTCGGAAGGTCCAGGCATGTCTTCAGAGATAGTAGGGACCTCCGAGTTTGTACCACTTGTTATTGATGTTGATATGCCTTTTTCAAAATCTGCACATATATCATCAAAGGCATCAATAAACAGTAAATCTAACTCAGATGAATTAGAGTTAGAGTTAGAAGAAGTGAATCCTTTAGGTGCTGGTTCTATTCGTGATTGAATAGAAGCTTTGTCTTTAAGACCGAGTTCTGAACTGTTGTGTCCAGAAGTCATTGTAGAATTCTCATCAAAGGAGACATTCATGCTCTCAACAACCGTCTTGGTACGAATAATGTAAATTCGATAAGCTTTGGATGTCAGAGAGTATCCAACGAGATATCCTTCATCCGCTTTCTTATCAAACTTTGATAATCCTTGACGCTCTTTTAGAATGTAACACCTGCAACCAAAAACACGAAGAAATTTGATATTAGGTGTATGATTGTTAATTAACTCATATGCTGTTTTATTAAAACGCTTGACCACAATGGTACGGTTCTGTGTAAAACATGTTGTAGCGACTGCCTCGGCCCAAAGGTACATGGGTAGATCTGAGTAAGCAAGCATAGTACGAGCTGCTTCAACCAGAGTGCGATTCTTCCGTTCAACAATGCCGTTTTGCTGTGGAGTGTAGGCTGCGGAGAAGTTGTGTGAAATACCCACGGAAGTAAGATAACTCTTCAGGGTGTCATTCTTGAACTCCGTGCCATTATCACTGTGAATGGTTCTTACTGGCAGTCGAAGATGTACTTGAATACTCTTGATGAAAGCGATAATCAACTCTGGCGCATCTGACTTGTTGCGAAGAAACTCGAGCCATGTATACCTTGAGTAGTCATCTATCATTACCAACACATACTTCTTTCCGTTGATAGATGCTGTGCGCATTGGGCCACAAAGGTCCATATGAAGAAGTTCCAGTGCTGATGAGGTCGATGATTCAACTTTGGACTTGAAGGAGCTACGCTTCATTTTGCCCAACTCACATGCGGAACAGAGTGAGTCTTTTTCGAACCTCATTTCTGGTAGACCTTTGACCAGACCTTGTCTTTGTAGCTTCGCTATAGATCAGAAATTCTGATGAGACAAGCGTCGATGCCACGTCCATGATTGTGCTTTAGAAGCTTTGGCTAGTAGACATACTGGACGTGTGGCAGACAGTGTAGGGAAATCTACATAGTATAGATTTCCATGGCACTCAGCTTTGAAGACTTCATAACCATCGTGATCTTCTAGATAGCAATGAGTGGTTGTGAAGCGGACTTGATATTGCATGTCACAGAAGTGACTGGTACTGAACAGATTGTGATCAAGTCCTTCAACATATAACACTTTTTGAATCTTCACAACACCGTTATCGAGCATTCCATATCCTCTGACGTGGCCTTCGGCTTCAGAATTTGCAAATCTAACTGCTCCGGCAGGCTCCTCCACATAGTTATGCAAGAGGTGCTTGAATCCTGTCATGTGGCGTGAACATCCGGAATCTATTACCCACAATCGACAGGCCTGCAAAAGAGACAATTAGTTTTGCTTAGGCACCCATATCAGGATGGGTCCTTCGCGGTTAGCATCAAGCAACTCAGGAATATCATCTGGTTTGACTTTCACTCTCCATTCATAACGCGGTTTTGGAACCCATTTCCAAACCATCTTAACATTCAATTCCTGAAAGTGCTTTTTAGAAGTAGGATTGGCAACCTTAGCACGATACACTTTTGGTTGTGTAGAAGAATCAGAATTAGAATTAGACTTAGAGTTCAGCTTAGCTTTGGTTTTATTCTTTTTGGACTTAGGAGGGGAGTAGTATTTGAATGAATTATCCCAACAGTGTTTGCAATAAAGATTCTTTCGAGCAAAATTCATAAACTTAGATTTATCGGAACAAATCTTACATTCATGTTTATCAAAAGAAGTACTATTCAAAATAACACTGTCTGTAGGACAACTACTAGAATTCAAACTATTCTTTTTATTCAAACTAAGATCTTTATTCTTGTTACTCTTCCCAACTCCATTTCCTCTTATATCTGAAACAGAAACAGGAACCTTGTTAGTCTCTAACTTAGAAGGTGGTTCTTTTCTAGTGCTGTTTGAAGTCTCACCCTTTTCAAAAATACTTGGAGGATATTCAGGACAATCAGAGTAAGCAACTGTAGGTTTTGCAGGAGCATCAAATTCTGGATTGGTTCTTACCTTCCAGCTTGGATCATTTAACATTTGTTTTTCATTTGAAGCATTTTTAAACAAAGTAATTTTCAAATCGTTGATCTCAGTGCAAAGCTCTTGATTTATTTTTAAAGACTTTTCAAGTTTATGTTTGAGATCAAAGTTTTCATCTTCAACCTCATCAAGAGATTGTTGCAACATATCAATTTGCTTCATCAATTCAGATGTATTATCATCCACAGAATTTGATCCCTTTAAATCAGAAACAGGATCAGAGTCTGATGCATTCATCATATCAGAGAATATCTCTCCAGTCATGGACTCAATAAACTCCGTTTGATCATTTTGAACACAAGATTCATCCGCGGTAGCAGCAACTTCTTCAACCTCTTCAGGAAGTAAAGGTTTAGAAGCAATGGGAGTTGAGACTGATGGTATAGTAGATGGATCAACATCCGATTCATACTCATCAATTTTGCATGCAGTCTCAGGTAGAACTGTGTTGGTGCTCACTGATTCTTTAGAAGGTGTGGTAAATAGTGATTCAAACTCAGTAAATTCGATCTTTCGAGTTGCATAGCTTTCGTTCAAATCACCATATGTAAAACCAACAGATTTAAAAAGATTTTGAGAATCAGTGTCACCAGACTTGTTCTTTCTCATTTCTTCTTGACCTTTGGTCTCTTCAGAAGGTTTAGGAGAACTTGCTTCAACAAAAGTAGCGCGAATGTCAGGAATGGGTTTTATTGCGGATCCAAATTTATCAAAATTATATAAGTGCTCCGGTGCCTTTTTCAAAATTTCATTAATTGGCACACCCAAACCTGGTTTAAGTTTGTAAAACCTTTCGTCTTGGAGTTTATTGGTCAACAGATTTAATGTCTGTTCAGTCTGACCTCGTTTCATGTTAATGTCCTCCAGTTGCTTTATTTTGGTGTAAGCTTCATTTCTTTCTTTATAACAAACTTCAAATTTGATTTGAAACTCACCCTTTTCAGCATTAAGATTCACAAGATCTGTTTCTAAACCAGATATTTTTTCTTTTAAAGACTCTTTTTCAGCTTTTAAATCATCTTTTTCCTTTTCCTTTTCTTCCACAACAACTTTTAAAATAGCATTTTCATCACGAAAGCTTAAAACAGATTGATGTGCAGAGCTAAGTTTGCCTTTCAGTAAAGCAAATTCATCTTTCATGCCATGTATTTGGGCCATTAAAGATTCAATAAGTTCAGAATTTTCACTTACCTCAGAGTTTGCTTCTTCGGATTGTGTCTCAGAGTCTTCATCGTCACCTTCCAGCTTTGCCATGTAAGAAACTTGGGTGAAATGTGCTTGCTCCTCGTCATAAGAACTTTGGAACAGCCAGTTCTCTTCTTCAGCCATTAGTACTTTTCCTTCTTCAGCTTTCTTCGCAATTAGTGACTTTCTTGAGTAGTACTCTGAGTTCTTCACTTTCTTGAATTTGCAGTCCCTTGAGAAGTGCCCAAATTTGCCACAGTTGTAGCATCTTCCTGGTTCATCCTTTCGCTCTTCTCGCTTCTCCTCTCTCTTTCCTTCTCTTCTATCTTCCTTCCGATCTTCTCGTCCTTCCTCTCTCTTTCCATGCCTCGGCTTGTATCGCATCTCAGACTTCTCTTTCTTGTATTCATCATACTTTGGCTTTGAGTAAAATCTTTTCTTGCCAAAGCTCTTCTTGAATCGTCTCGTAATGAGAGCCAAGTCTTCAGAGAACTTTTGAATGTCAGGATCTGAATCAACTTCCAATTCTTCATCACTTGAAACAGAGACAGAGTCAGTAACTTCAGTAACTAAAGCTTTGGACGTCTTTTTCTTCGACCTTGCAGAGGATACAGAACCTTTGCCGGCTATGAGAGCCACAGAATCCTTCAGATGATTAGACTTATTATTCATAGATCTCACCTCATCCTCATGTTGAGCAAGAGTAGAGAAGATATCGGTGACATTTTCTCGAGCCATATTCTTCGACATCTGGAGGTTGATAGCAAAGTTCTTCCATTCTGGATTCAGATTCTTGATGAACTTGTAGTTTATCTCAGAAGCAGATTTGGCGATTTTGTTCCTCCGCAAGTCATTGAGAATAATGTTGTACCTATTATAGGTATCTAAAAGCAGCTCTCCTTCTTTGGCATGAAATCCCTCGTAAGCATTTATGCACAGATTCTTCTTAGCTTGAATAGAAGCTTCACTTCCTTCAAACTGCCTTGCTAGTTCATCCCAGATTCCTTTAGCAGTACTCTGACTGTCGACACGATTGTAGATGTCGTTTGGAATTGCCATCGTCAGATAGATTAGAGCTTCTTCTTCTAACTTGAGCTGGTCTTTCTGCTTTTCAGTGAAGAACTGAACAGGTTTAGGAATATCTCTGTCAGGGATTTCAGGAGAGGAATCTGTAGCAGGTTGACCCTTTACTGTGATCATTGGAGTTTTGGGACCTTCAATGATTATTGTCATGAACTCTCTGTTCTTGTGATTCAGAAACTGAATCATTCTTGTCTTCCACTGCTGATACTCATTTGCCACGAAGACAGGAGGTTTGATTTGAGAACCCATCGAAAGAAGCTGATTCGACATCTTAGTTGTACGGTTAGTAAATAGACTTTTTTGTACCAAGACAACCAACTAGATGAGATCGTTAGAATCAAAAGTAAAGACTACACCCAAAAATTTTCAAAAAAAATAAATTTCCAAAAATAATCAAATGCAGTCCTCGCTCACAGTATAAAGCACTAATATCTATGAATAAAATACTGAAAAATTAAGAAGATTTTGATCAAGCACAAAACTTTTGTCCCCCTTCGCAGACTTAGCACGGGGGTCCCGCTACCCGGTTAGCGGGTGAGGTCAAGGGGCAACGCCCTTGCGGGGGTATGGGGGCAGCGCCCCTAGACAAAAAAAAATAGGCTTTTAGAGGCCCTGTTGCAGCTTGCAAAAATTTGTCTAGGACTGGAAAATGTGCTTCGAAGAATGAACTATACCGGTCGAAGGAAAGACCGGAGTATGCAAGTACCCGGTCGAATGGCAAGACCGGAGTAACAATTATCCGGTCGAATGGGAAGACCGGAGAAACAATTATCCGGTCGAATGGGAAGACCGGAGTAACAAGTATCCGGTCAAAGGTGCAAGACCGGATTAACACGTATCCGGTCGAAGGTGCAAGACCGGATTAACAAGTATCCGATCGAAGGACGAAGACCGAAGTAACAAAGTATCGGTCGAATACTAGACCGGAAACCACTAAGGTCCGGCCGATACTCCTATACGGTCGAAGGAAAGACCGGGGAATACTAAGGTCCGGTCGAAGGAATGACCGGAGATCACAACTATTCGGTCGAAGTAAGGACCGATGTTTACAACTTCCGGGTCGAATGGAATGACCGGAGATTACAACTACCCGGTCGAAGGCTCAGGTCGAATAGGTATCGGTCAAACAACAATATCGATAAACACGATGAATGACCGAAGAACACGATGAGTTTCTGGGATTCGACCGAAACCAAACCCAGAAACTTTAATCGACCGAAAACACAATTAAACCAACAACTAAGCAATCCTTCGATCGAATGAAGCACAAAAACACAAATAATCAATTACTAATCGACCGGATGCGATAACAGATTCATAAAATCGGATGAACAATATTTTTTCGATGAACAGTAAATTTTTCGATGAACAGTATTTTTTCGATGAACAGTGAATTTTTCGAAAAAAATAGATTTGTGAATAGTAATCGATGAACAGTAATCTGTGAATAGTAATCGATGAACAGTAATCTGTGAATAGTAATCGATGAATAGTGAAATCGCAAAACACAGATTTAATCCTAAAAACTTGATTCTTTAGGCTCTGATACCAATTGTTATCCCAGATTTAATCTAGTTGGTAAACAATCAATCAAGTAATCAAGCAACACAATAATAATCAAGAGATATAAAGATTAATAATAACGTACCAATCCCTTGAATAAACAATGAAACCCTTGAGTGTTCTTGATACCCTTTGAATACAGAGAAAACTTACAGCGACTATTTAGAAAATTATCAGAGTTCTTACAAGGTTTTTCTAAAACTAAACTAATCAAAACTTTAAATACCCAAGCCTTATGGGCTTTAACCTTAATGGGCTTTCTAATGGGCTTGGGCCCAATAGCTATTAACTATTAGCTTATTACAATTTAAACCCTCTAACTTAACTTTAGCACAATTGCAGTTTAAACCCTGAACTTTAACTTTAATCTTGAATACAATTTATGATCCAACAGCTCACTCTTCCACTACTGCTACCGCAAGAACTGTTTCAGTGACTACGACCACTGAAACAACACCGGTGACCACCAAGATTCCCTCAGTGACTCAACCCCCTGCTGAGGTAACTTCTATCATCACTAGTGTTCCTTCTTCTATCCCTTCTACTTCTCATTCTATTTCTTTGGTCTCTAATCTCTCACCCTTACAACAACTTATTCTTTAAGCTGCAAACGTAAGACCTGGTGGCCTCCCTTTCGGATGTTTGCCTCAAACATCACTGCCATTTCCTTCTTTTGAGGGAGACCTGACATTCTACAATATGTTTGACACATCAGGTAACTCTAAAACCATATACACTTCTTCTACCTCTCTAAATAAACCTGAGCAACGTTTTACTCAACCACTAACTTGTTTTTCAGGTCCTACTGTGGGAATTGTTGATGCCTCTCTATACAAGCTAGTTGAGAGAGTGGACTCCGTAGCTGCTTCCATCAACACCACCACTAATGCTGTCAACAGTGTTAGTGAAGACCTGAAGAATCTGTCCACCACCATCTCCACAAAAGCTTATGCGTCTCAGATCAACTTTCTCCAAACTGAGGTCAGCACGCTGAAAGAGAACGTGGCCAACAACTCTCTTCAACTTCAATTTCTAAATGGCCACGTTGATCATCTCACCAGCGAGGTCAAGATCCTTGGTGGAAAGGTTGACGACTCAAATCGGCTTCTCACTCAACTTCTGTCAAAGCTGAATGAACCAGCTCCTGCTCCTACTCCCTCTTTCACTGATGATGACAGAATGTCGCTGAACCTCCCAGTCGAGTTCATTCAGTATGCTATGTCTGCCATTCCAGAGATAGAAGGCCGTCTGGATGCATTGGAGGCTGATGCCCACATATCGAATGTTGTTGAAGCTGAAGCTGCCACATCCCTCCCCCATGATGATGATAAAGAGGGGGAGAAGGATCTAAATGAAGAAAATGCAGCAACCGCTTAGGAGAATGTGGAAGAACCACCCTCTCAGGCTGAGGGGGAGAAGACAGCTGACGAATCAGCTACTGCTGAAGAGAAAGCCCCTTCCCTCCCCTTCTCCAGTGCTTGTTGAAGAAGAAAAGGAAGAGGAGGAGGAAGAAGAAGAGGAAGAACTTGATCTTTAGGATCAAGAGGCTAACGATGTCATCGCTGATGATGATAAAGACTAAGATCCTTCCCAATGGACCTCTGCAATAAACATCTCATTAGCTCCAGCGATGAAAGGCATCGTACTAAATGAAGTAGGGGGAGACAGAAGGACAAAGCTCCAGATACTTCATCCCAAGACAAGCAGAAGGGAATCGCTGCCGAGGGAAATCTGAAACTTCTGTCACCTTCTGAGTGGGAGATACCTTCTCAGGTATGTATCTTCATTGTACCTTTATCTTTCTTTTCCTACCAACCACCCCTGTCTTTCTAGCCTTTATCTCTCTCTTCCTAAAAAACATACACTAACTTCTTTTTCTTTTTGCTCAGACAGTTCTCTCTCCTGCTTAAGGGAATGTCTCAACAAATAATCCCAGCTCAAATAGCTGAAGAATCAATAATCCCAATCTCTGTCAATGAGATTGATGAAGAAGAAGAAGAGGATGAATCTCTGAGTCATCCAAGAAGGCCTTCTCGACCTCTTCAAAGGTCTGAGTATGAAGTACAAAAACGAGCATAGATGATCCAACCTGGAGAGTTTACGGCTGAAGATCCCTCCTCAAACCTCCAATGAAGAGTTTGACTTCCTTTCCAAAGTTGAAATTGAAGAATTTGTCAGAGCTGAAAAGTTAATTGTTGAATGCCAAAAAGATGTTGATCTACCTCTTAAGGTACATTCATCTCTATTCAATGATGACAAGATGAAAAAGAATCCAGTGAAAGTTCAAGCTGCTCTTTTGAAAGAGATAGAGGAGGAAAACACCAAAAGAAAAGAGATCAGCGATGCCAGTCTAGCTTGGTGCAAGAAAAAGCTCGACCATCGATCTGATCCAATGAAGATCACTGTCGTGACAATCTCAGGAAGAAAAAAGAAGGACCGAACAACTATCACCATGGAGATATTCAGAGAAGATGGAAGTGCAGAAGAAATGTTCTTATCAAAACTGGAACACTTCGGCTATTCAGAATGGTTAGAGTTTAGAGAAGAAATAAAGAAATCAAGATCAACGTACAAAGGCCATGTTGAAAACCTTCTTGAAGCTCTCATCAACAGGGTCGCTGACAAAACAAATGTGCCCCTCAGCTCCTCCATCTCAGCCAAGACCAGTTAAACGAAAACATGCCTGTTCTTCTGAAAATGATGCAGTTATCATATATGAAACCTCTATCAAATTCTCTAGGGATGCATTGATTGGGCCTCCTTCTGATCTCTCAGCTCTAGATCTATCACTGCCTCTTGGTGGACCGTATTTACTAGGGCAAGTGATAAAGAAGCCTTATGGAATCTTCTTCATAGATGATGAGGAACAACTTAGGCTTTAGAGAGTCTCTAAGATCCTCTCTACCCTCAATTTCATCTACAAGATCTTCTATGCTTGTGGTGTGGATACTCTTCATTAGCGGATCCCATCAAAACTCTTATTCAACAAGAAGTCGTTGATCGAAGAAGGAAAGGAGAGAAGGTACTAGATTATATGATCTCTTCAGAGACCTCCTGAAAACATAGCTGATGGATTTCCTTTTGTCTCTTGTAATCTATTAGTTATTCTTGTGATCCCAGATTTCAAGCAATCATGTCAATTAAAGATCAAACACAATAAGAATCTAGAGAGAGAAATAGTCTTAAGTCTTGCGTACTCATATCTCTTGAAAGGAAAAGTTTACAGTACGTAGAATGAAAATTACAATGACTTGGAACCCTTACAAGCTTACACAAAACTAGACTAAAGGAAAGACTTATACAGGGTAAAACAAAGCCTTGACCTCTACACAAGTTTACAACAAAAAGCCAAACAAATAAAGTCAAACTTACTAAGCAAATTGACTCAAAACATGATCTAACAATCTCCCCTTTTTGATCAATTTGCTAGTCTTCAACTGGTCCATTTCTTCATGCAAGTTCTCCTTATTCCCATGTAACCTTTAAACCTTCTGATGGCTAGTCTGAATCTGATTCTGTCTTTGATTACATCAATAACATTCTCTATCCAAATCCTTTGAATTTGGGCATATGATCATTCTCAGCAAGTCTTTGTTTTTCACTTTCTTAATGCTTGGCTTGCAGTTTTTCAACAACATCTTTCAAAGTACCGTCTGAATACTTAGGAATTTCAGCTGCTCTCATAAACCTTTTCTGCTTCTTGTCAACATTCTCATACACAACTCCAAGTTCTGGCTTTCTGAGAACTGTATAAAGAGGAGTTTCTTCAAGCAAAGGATGAGTCATATCAGGTGCAAGCAGATTAATTCTCTTCTAATTGGTCTCAATACCTAGCTAAAAATTATAGCAGTAGGTAGCATAGATATGTGTTTTGATGAACCTTTTGATTATGTCTAGAGCATACACTACTTCAAGATACCTTCTAGTTCTTCCTCTGAACTCATGATACATAAACGCAATATCTCTGAAGTTCAGGTTTGCAAAGTCAGCTTCATTGAAGATGTAAGTCTTCAAATCCTTCCTTTGAACAATAAATTCAGGATACCATATCTTTTGATATCTCTTCAAAATAACTTTGTCGACTTGCAAAATTTCTGCTCTGCTTCTGACTTCTTTACAGATTCTTCCAATCACTTGAAGCATCCTGACATATTCTTGCTGAAATTCAGGAGATTTATCTTGAATCCCCAGGATTTGAACTTGATCTATTTTCCCGATATAACTTACAAAAATCTTGACACCTTCATCAAGATAAGGAACTCTTAAAGCATTTTTGATCATTTTGATTTCTTCCAAGGTAGGACCAAATTCGTCATAGCCCGTATAAGGACTAGAACCCACTACAGCAGTACCTGAAGGACCTGCTTCTGATTCTGGAACAATAGGCTTATGTAGCGGCTCTCTCACAAACTCTGGTTGATTCACATGACTATTTGGCTTTCTCTGGTAAGGCAATTATTCTTCAACATTAAAATCTCACAAACTCTGGTTGATTCACAGGACTATCTGGCTTTCTCTGGTAAGGCAGTTATTCTTCAGCATTAACATCAGAATTCAGATTGACATTTTGCTCAACATCATCAGCTTGACTTACATTGGCTTCAGAAAATTCAAACTCACTGAAGGATGGAACAGTTGGAATGGCAGTAGTACTTGGCTCTAGCACTTGCTCATGAACAGGACTGAGATGAAGATCAACTGGAGTACTTTGAGTAAACATTGAATTCAAAGCCTCAGTGTCTCTGTCCTCAAATAAATCATCAAGTACACTTTCTCCATAAGTTGGTATCTCCTCATCTCTTTTGACAATTTCAGTAACATCCAGCACTTCATCATCTAAAACTATATCAACAAAATCATTCTTTTCTTCTTCCTCCTTTATCTTCCAGTACATCTCATACTTGGCATCAACTTCATCATCATCATCATTTTCCAAAACAATGATATTAGCATTTGGCATTCCTGTAATCTACATAATTTCCTGCCTAGTTGCAATCTTAGGCTTTTCAACCCTTGATTCAACTCTTTCATCAATGTATAACAGTAACTCCATTTGATCATTTTGCGCATTACCATGATCAACTTCTCTTTCAACGTTTTCAGCACTATCAACTCTTTCCTCAACTAGAACAACATCAGAAGATCTAGCAGTTGTTTGTTTCTCCCAATTCTCCCCCTCATGATCATTATCAGGATCATGACCATGCTTATCTGTAGAAACAACTGCTTGGGTTTTACATGAAGTTTGCACAACCTGTTTGAGATCAGATATAGCAAACAAAATGTCAGATTTAAAAGAATTAAACTCTGTAGCACTAACCAAATCTATTGGTTTCACAGATTGTGGCGGTTGTTGTTCAAGGTGGGATTGCAGAAGGGTAAGAAGATCTGCATCTTGCTGGTTATCTGGAGCTTGTGCTAATAATTTGGCAAATAGCAACGACTTCAGCTCATCAATGGATAAATCAGTAGGCTGGGAATTTGGAAGTGACTGGGATTGTGGAGTAGGTTCAGGTTCGGATATCGGATCCTTCCCTTTCAATAAACCTTTAATTCCAACTAACTCCTCATCAAACTTCTGAAAAATCCTAGATTCAACAGCCTTTAAGGCGCCGTCAAGAGATTCCTTAGACACAAACTCTGGGTGAGTAACACCGGAATCACGTAGAATTTTCGTTTGCATGACAGCTGTAGAATCAACTGCATGGCATGTGTTCATTGTTGGCAATGACAGGACTTCCATCCGGTCCTCGTAGTCCGGATTGTGGATCTAATCTGGATACTCCGATCGGGTCACTAAGACAGCCGATGGTAGCCGATTCAAAAAGTGTCCTAGAAATGACAATTGGAATATCAATAGGCACTAGATTCAACTGTGCATTCAAAGAAGTTGAGAACGGGGGTTGTTGTTCTCTTTGTTAAATACCTTGAATCTCCGAGCGAGAAACCGGTAGATTGTGAGATAATTCCTCGTGTGAAAATGAAACTATCTCTTGTTGAGAAGAGACAGAGTGGATGACCTGGGTGTGCGATTGCATAAGTGGGCTACTTATGTCTGTTTCAACACCTTCACGCAACAAATGCGGCGAAGTGGTAGATTTGGCTCCCCTTTTGGATAAGTAGGTTCGTTTATACACATGCTCTCCATATTCTTCTTCTACATTATCACTCTTTCTCTCAAGATTTTCAACTAATACTCCCTCGGTTCTCCTTATGTCTCCGACAACATCAGTAAGAATAGTATCAACATGAACTTGCTCTTCCACTTCCATGGCATCAGTACCATAGAATGGTTCAAACAAATCAACTTCTTCATCAACTTGTTCCTCAGATTGAACATTAACTTGTGCTTCAAATTGGATAGAAGCACCACCATCATTGTCATCATCATTGTCCTCATCATCAGAATTACCATTACCAGCTGCTTTAGACTCAGTTTCCTGATCATATTTTGAATCTGTATCACTTATAGTTGATGGAACTTCACTAGATTCACCTTTCATTTCCTGCGAGTTCTGGTTGATCAAGTTATTTGCCAGATCCTTGACCTTCATCAGCAGGAGGTGTCACTAAACATGGGGTAAGTACCCGTGACCCTGATGCCTCCAGTCTAGGTCTCCAACCCCCTCCAGAGCCCCTCTCGGTATTTTTCCTCTTCTCTCCCCATTTCTGTACTCCCATAGTATCAGAAACCCTTACCGACTCCGCTCTCCTAGGGTTTGAGCCTTGGGTAGGGTAAACCGGTTTTGGTTGTCCCATAGACTCTCTATACTATCATACTCTGGATCAGCATAATCTAGTAAGCTCTCTGGCACATGCATAGAATATGTGAAGTCTCTTTTCTGCTTCATCAGATACCTCATCTCAATTACCGGTGCAAGTGGATGGTTAATCCTTGTGGGAATCTGTCGGTTGCTTCACAGCACACTTCTGGAAATTAAAGCCATGAACCTCTGGTAAGGAATGTAATTTGGAGCTTTGGAAGTTCTCTTTGCAACAACCTTCTCATAAAGCTCAGTCCAGAAGATAGATGCATAGTCAATGTGAAGATCATGGACAATGGAGTAGAATAGCTTGAGGATGTGGATGCTGGCATTATCAGTTCCATATATCTTGGCAGTCAGACACCTGTTGATTACAGAGAACAGGGTGTAGTAGAACGGTGACAAGTTTTTCTTCTTAAAGTGATTGACCTGTGTAAGCTGGCCAATTAATCACATGTCCCTGATTCCTTTGAAAACTTCAGGGTCTGATGGTAGCACATCATAGGAAGTTCTACCTTCTCTTGCAGTCTCAGAAGGTAGACTTAAGATAAATCTCAGTCTTTCCAAAGTTAAGACTGATGTGAAATGATCAATCTCCAGCTTGAAGATGGGTATTCTTTCTCCTTGCTCCTTCACATGACTGAATCTTATAGTCTTCCAAGCTTGCTGGACATACAGTTCAGGAACTGCAGCTTGAGCAGTTAGAGCATTCCTGAGAGGATGATTTCTCAGAATATCCAGTACTAGTGGATCAATTTTGATGCTGAACTGCAGATGATGATTATTTGGTTGTTGAGGCTTCATCTCAGATGGTGATATGAGGAAAAGATCAGGATTGGCATTTTGTGGAACATGAAAATCTGATTTGGATAATGGCATAAGACATTGTTCAGATGCCTCATGTGGTGAGTTGTCATCCATTTGGACATGTTGATCTACTGATTGTTCAGCCATTGGTACCTGAAAAAGATTAACAGTTTTGGACAGGGTCCAAATGGTTAGTAAAAAAATGAAGTTTTAGCCTTGAAAAAACACTTTTAAAATTTGCTAAGTGTAGAATTCGCATGACAGGGGTATGCGAATTCCTCACTTAGGGAATTTGAAAACCACATAAACAACAAGAATTCGTATATCACAAAATTCGTATGAAAACAAAATTCGTATGAAACTATATACGAATTCCTCACTTGGAATTTAAAAAGACAATCCAAGAATTTGTATGGACAAAGATACGAATTGAGGACTTAGAAAAATTTGACACTGAACAACATAATTCGTATGGAACCATTATCAACCAGAATTCGCATGAACCTTCAAAAATTCAAAAAATAATGATTTCTTGAAAATTTTCTAAGTATTGAACAAGAACATCATATGAAGATATTCAAAAACTTATACGAACCCAAATTACCAAAGTTTTAATTTTGAATTTTAACCCAATTTTTTGAATCTTTTAAGATCGATTTGTGATTAGGAACACTTTTAACCAATAATCTTTGAGATTAAAACAAATTTCGACCTTTAATTTTCAAATTTTCATCAAGAACATCAAGAATAGTCGAAAAGTCGAATCCAATCAAATCCCAAACTAAATGATTTAGGTTAAAATTTGTGGTCACTGAAGTTCGATTATATCATGTTAACATTCTTTTCAGTTCAAATCAACATCTAGAAAATAATCAAGTTTAAATTTTGTTCGAATATTCAAAGGTCAGTCGAAGTTCTTGAAGATGAATAGTCCATGAAATCGATCCTAACTCTAATCCAGTAAGGGTATCCTAGAAAGAAAAAATGAAGATACAAGATTCAAACAAACAAAACACAAATAAAAAGAACAAAAATAAACCTTGAAATCAAAGAAATCAAGAAGAAATCGAAGAATCTTGGAAGTCGCATATAAGGGTTTAACGGATAAGTGCTCTGAAAGAACTTGTATGCTCAAGAATTTACGAAAAGTGAGGATTTCGTAGAAAGCATATGTATATATACTCTGGAATGATTAAGACACGTGGAACGAATCTATTGGACATCTCACTTTTCGCATAAGACACTGATGCGAATTGTCTATGAAGAATTAGACAATGTGTGTGAGAATTCGCATGGCACAATATGCGAATTCTGTGTGAAAGGAAGAATTCGTATGGCAGTGTGATGCGAATTCCTCACTTTTCGCATATAGGCACATGTGAAAAGTTTGATTTCGTATAACACTCACATGTGAATTCCAACAATTCGTCTAACACACATGTGAATTCTGAAGATTTTGCATGATAGTGTTATGCGAATTCTGGAGTTAACAACTTTTCCAACCTTTTTGAAAAACATTTTAAACATGGAAATTTGCTATTTTAGAAAACATTTCAAAATTTGCCAAAAATAGAAACTTTCGTTAAATGGAAATTTTCCAAAAATGACATTTTTCACTTAATTTAAGTTTCAAAAATATTTACACACACTATCACACTTACAACCCTTTTTAAGATTTATCTGTATTGAGCTCCCCCTTGACTTGATATCTTTTTCTTCTGTATCTTGACATGAATTTGTTCTTTCTTGATGTATCTTGATGTATTTCCTTGTTGGCTCCCCCTTGACATGATATGGATATTTCTTGATGTATGGATATGCTCCCCCTTCATATATGCATACATGTACAAATATAACAATTCAGATTTATTTCTCCCTTTTTTTTTTAAAAAGTTCATTAAAGTACAATCTCCCCCAATCATATAAAAATATAACAAGTAAGATCTGTTTGTCCCTTATAAAGAATTATTCTTTGAAAATCATTCTCCCCCAATTAACAAAAATGAACAATTAAGGGTGAGAAAAGCTCCCTGTAATGATTTAACATTCAAAGATCATCACTTGAACATTGAAGAATGAGTCCTAAGTTGTTGTACTTAGAAGTCATAATCCTTTGACATTGATGTCTGAGTCTTGAGCTGATTTACTCAGAAGTCATCTTGATCTCTGAAGTATGAGTCATAGATTGCTTTGTCTAGAAGTCCTTGCCCTTCTTACTCCTTCTTGAGTAATGGTTCCTGCATCACAGGTTTAACTGGTTTTGATACCCAGATGAATTTGGGTCCACTCTGGTTAGTATGTGAAAACTTCTTTGAGTAGTTTTCACCTCTGTGAAATGCAGTATCATAATGTTTCTTGTAAGAGCAATACCTTTTGTTGATGTGTGCTTTATGTACAAAATCATCATTGCAACAATAAGAATAGCAGAGTTTGCTTTTAGCTAACCTGATCAGATGTTTAGTTGACTTGACATCATCAAGAGTAAAAGCTTTACCTTTTGCAGCTCTGTTCTTGTATCTCTTTGCTGCTTGTGTAGATGATTTCTGGTATTTCACTGATTCTGGAGATCTCTTAACAATCCAAATCATCTTTTCTTTCTTAGAAGCTTTAAATCCAGAATTTAAAGAATAAGCAACATATTTATCAGTAGATTTCACATAAAATGAACTAGAAGGTTTAATCTGATATGTTTTCAAGATTTTTGGTTTAACATTCTTTTTCTTGAAAATCATCTTTTGAAATAAGCTAGATACTGATTGAAATGAACATACTGATTCAACTGAATCATCATCATAAGAAGATAAGACATATGTCTCAGATGTTATCTTGTCAGATAAATCAGAATTAGTTTTCTCAAGTTGTTTGATCTTGTCATTCAACTTGGTTTTCTCATTGCAAAGTTTATCAAATTTGCTTTGCAGATCAGATTTACTCTTCTGTACTTTATGTATATCTGAAGATAAGATAGCCAACTTGTTAGTGAGTTTAGAAATCTTAGTTTCAAAAAAATTTCTTTCAGTTTCAAACTCCTTTTCCAAGTTCTGATTTTTCTCAGAAATCTCTTTGAAAAGTAAAGTATTTTCTTTTTCAGTATTTTTCTTTTCTTTATCGAAGATATCTCTTTCAGAAATGACAATTTTTTCAAATTCAGAAACTTGTTTGGAAAGTTTCGCACATCTGATTTCTAACTCTTTCTTTTCTTTTCCAGCTTTTCTAGAAAGATCAGATAATTTATGATTGAAAGTTTTCTCATATTCAGATTTCTCAAATTTACATCTCTCATCAACTTTCTTCAGCCATTCTTTGCCTTTTGCTTGATATGTAGATACTTGT
This sequence comes from Arctium minus, assembly GCA_954870635.1. NCBI lineage: Eukaryota > Viridiplantae > Streptophyta > Magnoliopsida > Asterales > Asteraceae > Arctium > Arctium minus. The sequence goes on along the minus strand of OX941081.1, from coordinate 59,988,563 downwards.
ATCTCAACTTTTGCAAGCTTGACATTCAAAGTATCTATTTCAGCTTTCAGCTTTGAGTTCTGAATTTTGAGCTTTTCATTCTCAACTTCAATCTTTGGAATCTCAGGCGTATATGACAGTGCACAATCTCTATTTGTAAGAAACAAATTTCCTTTCTCATCTGTATATGGCATGATTAGTGTTTATCTGAAAAATATTGCTTGAAAAGATCGTTAGTCAGATAATCAAAAATATCAAATGTAAAAATGACATAAAATCACAAAAAAAAATATCACAAGTATAGAATTTGTATGGCACTCACAGAATTCGTATAACACTCATAAAGAACAATTCGCATGCAATAATTTGTATGAAGTACAATTCGGATAAACACAATTCGCATATAAAAGGATACGAGATCTTCACTTTTCGCATGAGCTTATGTGCGAATTCTGAGCTTTTCGCATGAAGCTATGTGCGAGTTCTGAGCTTTTCACATAGAACTGTGTGCGAATTCTGATCTTTTCGCATAAAGGAGGATGCGAATTCTCTTTAATTCATATGAGTAGATGCGAATTCCTTCCTTAGAATATCTTTTAAGACTCAGATGCGAATTCCACACTTTTCGTATGTGGCTCTTGCGCGAATTCTTCACTTTACTCGTATAACACACACATGCGAATTCTTTACTTTTCGTATGAACTCTTGTGCGAATTCTTTACTTCTCGTATAACACACACATGCGAATTCTTTACTTCTCGTATGAACTCTTGTGCGAATTCTTCACAATTCGTACAGCCCTTTATGCGAATTCTGTCTTTAAAACAATGAAATCAACTATTATGCGAATTCTTCAGTGTGCGAGTTCATCGTGCGAGTTCTTCATGGCTTGTGCGAATTCTTTGGATCTTGAGTATTTTTTCATAAAATCCCACTGATTTCCACTCAAAACTTCAGGTTTGACTCTGAAACTTTGTAGACTTGATCACTTTAACATCTCGAATAACCCTTTGGCTTGAAATTCATCAAGAACAACCATGATTGTGGGAATCAATTATTGAACAGTCTGTGAATAGAACGTTTCCAGAAAAGGAAATATTTATCAAATTCACCCAATCTATTGTTCAAATGAATTTCCAATTCAAATGAAATATGTTCAGAATCAATAAGTGATCATAGTGTGCTAAAATTCACACCTAAATCATCATTCAATCAAAATTTTGATTGATGGTACAGTTTCGATAGAACAGTGAACTTTCTGAATTTAGAAGTCGAATTTTCTGCGAATTCTTTTGAAGTTGATCTTTCCCAATTGATCTGATTAATCTGTGCAGGCTCTGATACCAATTGTGATCCTAGATTTCAAGCAATCATGACAATTAAAGATCAAACACTATAAGAATCTAGAGAGAGAAATAGTCACAAGTCTTGCGTACTCATATATCTTGAAAGGAAAAGTTTACGGTACATAGAATGCAAATTACAATGACTTGGAACCCTTACAAGCTTACACAAAACAAGACTAAAGGAAAGACTTATATAGGGTCAAACAAAGCCTTGACCTCTACACAAGTTTACAACAAAAAGTCAAACTAACTAAGCAAATTGACTCAAAACATGATCTAACAATTCTTACAGTAGTATAGGACTTCTCTTGCACTTACAATTTTCATATTCTACTTTGTAACTTCTTTTTCCAAATTAATGAAAATTTCAATGAAGTACTTAAATACATCAGTATTGTAAAAGATCCCTCAAAATAGTAATTGAGACATGTATGTTACGAGTCCTGACTATCCTTATATATTGACTTAAAGTAATTTTCTTCATAGTTACATTGTCATCATCAAATAGGGGGAGATTGTTGATCCAAATTCTCTCAGTGATTTGATAATGACCCATTGTAATACTTAGTGAAAATTATGTTTTACATCTGTATGTATTAGTGTTTCACTATCAGCGATTAAGTATTGAGTATGTTCAGTATCGCTGATGATCTCTCTTGTAATAGTTAGACGTAATCCCTAAAGACAAGTTTCGCGACAAAGATATTCATCAGTAAGTCGAAGACAAAGTTTCTGAACAACGGACAAGTCTACTCATGATCTGATGTGGATATCAGTGAAACCAAGACAAGTCTACCTACATGCGAAGAAACCTGAAGAAAAGCTTCAGCGATCACTGAACCTCCTTCTATCTTTGTGAAGGAAGAGATATTCAGCGATTGGAGATCACATAGTTATGCTCCAAGTTTCTTTTGTCTTACCCTTGCACACATAGTACAAATATCAGAAGAGACATACCTCTGTGACAGATCGTACAACAACTCTGAAATATACACTGTTCACCATTCTGCCAAATGCATGTCTCCGAAAGTCAGATGCAAGCAACCAACCATTGAAGGACACGTGAAAACTACCCTGCCATGCATTTAATGCATAGGGTATAAATAGAAAGATCAAGACTCTATCTAAGAGTGTCCATCTATCTTTCTTATCATATAGAAACCCTTTCTTTCTATATTCTCTTAATCTCTATTCTCTAATTCTTGTGCAACAATCTGTGTGATTCTTAAGTTTGTTTAGATTAGGTCTTACTTAATCTTATTCCACAACAAACTATAAATTGTGATTTGATTTATCAATAAACAATTTATTAAACCTTTAAATTTTGTGTTTGTATTCACCCCCCCCCCCCTTCTACAAACTTGTTAAGCACCTTCAAGACCAACACCTTCTGTTCTTTCAAAATCTCTATTGCTAATCTAGATAATTTCTTTGAAAGATGATGAATCTCAGTTTCGAAAATCTTTCTTTCTCCTTCAAAATTCTTTTCTATACTGCTGCGTTTATCCGATATCTCTTTAAAAACCGCTACATTTTTCTTTTCAAGCATTTTCTTTTCACTCTCAAAACCTTTTCGCTCTTTCTCAAAGTAATCTCTCTCAATTTTCAAAACATTTTCAAAATCAGAAATCTGTTTTGAAAGTTTAGCATTTTGATTCTCAAAAACCTTTCTTTCATCGAAAACGTTTTTTGAAAGCTCAAGAATATTTCTTTCAAGATTCTTCCTTTCATTTGAGAAATTGACTTTTTCTTGTTCAAAAATAGAAAGTCTTTTCTTCAGGTCGATATTTTCACTCTCCAACACGCTTCATCTTTCTTCAAGCGCCATGTTCTTCTCTTCTTTGGCTTCAAAATATGCAACTTTTCGTTCAAGTTTAGATATTTTGTTAGTGTAATCTGAACTATTTTCTGCTGCCTTTTCAAGTTCCGAATTCCTATGCTTGAGGCAGTCATTGTTTTTATGTAACCAGCAAATATGTTGATATGATTCGTTTTCCGATTTCACATAGTTCAACTGTACCTGAAGACCTGCTTTCTCTTAAAGCAGTCTGTCAACAGTCTTTAATGTGTTCTCCTATTTCATTTCGAGAGCTGCAATCTTTGAGTTGTGTTCAGAAAAGGATATACAAGCCATTTTTACTTGCAAAGCTTGAAGTCCTGGGACCAAACTTGACAATATATGAAATATTCCAAGTGCAAGGACCAAAAGTGACAACTTGTGAAAGTTGAAAGTTTAGGTGTCAAAATTGACAAAAACTTGAAACTTTAAAGTTTAGGGGTCAAAAATGACAAATTTTGAAACTTTGAAGTACAGGGACTAAAAAAGAAAAAGAATCAAAGTGCACTGTTATGACCGTGAGACAACGTATTTGATCTGAAAAAGATGATAGGACGTAAGGACCCGGGGGACGCAATGACCCGAGAGACGCAAGGACCCGGGAGTTGCAAGAACCCGAGAGTTGCATGGACCCGGAGTTGCAAGGGACTCGGGCGACAAGGACCCGGGAGAGCAATGATCCGGGAGACGAGGACCCGGGCGACAAGGACCCGGGAGAGCAAGGTCCCGGGAGTGCAAGGTCCCGGGAGTGCAAGGTCCCAAGAGTGCAAGGTCCGGGGAGAGACTGTACAGGGAGAATAGATCCCGGGCGAAAGAAGATTTTCTGGGTTCGAGTTCTTCGAAAAATTCGACGATAAACAGAAAATCGATCAAGAAAAAGCTTTTAACACATAAAATTACCCAAAGATTTTACTAAGTAATCGCAAACCAGACTTAATTTGATAGAATTAACCCTAAAACCACAAATAATTAACTTCAATTTGATGAACAAATATGAACGCAGACCAAAAGAAAATCTGGGTTAATTCGATGGTGGTTGATTAATCAAAATCGACACAAACTAAACTTTAAAGACCAAAATCAAACACAAATTTTTCTTACCAAACACAAACACAGATTCTAAGCACCAAAACTCAATATATTTGAATATGAAGAACACGTTCAAACGAACCAGAAGTCGATAAAACAAAGAACGATAAAAAGAAGGGTTTTAGAGAAATCTTTTGGATCAAAAATCTTGTCTTTTTGCTCTGATACCAATTGTAGATCCTAGAAACAGTGCAATCAACAGTAATAATCAATAAACAATAAGGATTGAATCACAACTGCTGGTCATATGATTAGATTTATCAATAAAGGGTTTAAGGTTTACAGAGAGAATTTCAAAAAGGATTAGTAAACCTTCTAATGCTTCACATAATAATACAATTAAACTTTATAAATGAGTTATACAACTTTCAACGCGCTAGGACTTTCAGTCCTAACAACTTGATACACTCTGGTCAATCGAATAATTGTTAAAAGCACGCCTAGGATCTAAGGCTCATAAGGCTCTAGGTGTTGGGCTTTTTTAAAGTCGAGGCTAGTCATATTCTTGAGGCTCACTAAGGTGTTGCGCCTTTACTGAGGCGCCTTGTTGGCCTAGGTGTGCCTTATAAAGAGTTATTAAATACCTAGTCAAACACTCAAACTCTAATATAAATAAGTTTTCTCATCTTCTCCTCCCCTATACTTCTTAAAAAAGGAGTTATTAAATAGATGAACAAATCAAACCCTAATATTAAATACCTGGTCCTAGAATTTCAAGCCTCCTTCTCTATAAATACCCAAACCTTAAAACTTCTCCTCCATGGCTCACGCTTTAAACTCTTCTCCCATGTGCCTCTATCAAAGTATTGTTGGTTGCTGCATTGGAGGCTTGTACTTGTTGCATATTTGAGTTGTGTGTAACTCTCTCTGTGTGTATATATATATATATATATATATTTGATAATACGAGCCTCGCATTTCTGAGGCCCGTGCCTCACACTAGGCCCCGAGACCGCTTTGCTCCTAAGTGCGCCTTGAGCCTTTAACAACTTTGATTCCATCGACACATATGCAGTATGAAAAAACATGTCTTACAACTTTTGTATTAGATGTTTTTTTTGCCTAAAATCTAGACACTAACGTCTTACCATCTTTCTTCAACAATGAATATACCATCTTGAAGGAGGGAAAGCTTGAAAAAAGTTCCATTCTACACCACAAAGACTTATTATAGGTTTAAGCTAATGACAAAAATCATAGTGCTCGAACTTCCCAAGAGCCAACATTCCTCAAAAGCATCACTTTATATACCTATAACTATTTATCGTCGGATTGACTTACATATATATGTGTGTGTGTGTATAATTTATATATATATATATATATATATATATATATATATATTTAAATCAAGTTCTTTGCTTTTGACACCACCTTCAAGTGTTATATGCATCCTTTTTAGTTTGTTTCTAGCTCTGTCCATTCAATTTAATTCAAGAGAGAAACAAACAAACAACTACAAATAGGTAACCTAAGACTAAATGCACATTCAAGGTTTAAAATTTCCAATATTTTTTTGTAAGTTATGTAGACGATTTATTGGTGTAATGGCTATAAAACTTGTTGTATAACTATTCTCAGAAATAAGATCAATTAGAATTTCTCTCATATCTCCTTCCTATCATAATGTGGTCAAAGAACATATTTTTTATGCTTGTCCTTTGACCATTTGCAATTTGGATCCTACATCCCTTGTGTTATGATCCACACATTTGTTATCTATTCATAGAGTCACCAAGTGCTTTTGTAGTTCTTTCATATACAAGTACTACCTTAGGTCTATGTTAGTAGTCTGTGAATGTCAATTTCTTTTATTGATACCCCCTTTATAATAGTCGAGACATATTGTGTTGTATTTTATTTGAACCAGCTTCTTGTTGACTTATGGACACTATTACATTACTTTTGGGGACGATTGATTTGGGGAAATCTACACTGCTCTAAAATTGAATGCTAGCTTAAAGGTGTCTAGCCAAATTCTTCTTCTTCTTTTTTGAGTTTCTAGTTCATGCACTTACAACGAAAAAAGAGATCATTCATATATTTTATTTTTGTCTTGTGTTATTCTTGAATTTTCCGTTCCGAGGGCGCTTAGTTTTGATGGTGAAAAACAATCTTTAATGAATGTGTTATGTTGCTATCTTGTTGGATGAAACATGTGAGAAGCCTAAAGTTTCGAGTGAACTATGTGAACCATAAGTAGTATTTGCATAAAATAAGGATGTCTGTTTTTTCTCAAGGACCGCTATATAACTTGCATTTATTAATGAAAACATGTGAAATTTTCAAATTTGTTGAGCAGCCATCATAAATGGCTCAAAACGATGAAGTGGGGAGTTGGGTTGAGTCCATGTCAGATTTACACCATCCGGATGTGAAACGAAGAAAAAAACCCATCGCAACATTAGTTTTGGAGGTGGTTCTGTTTGTCAAAGAATATAAGCACAAGTTTGGCTTTTTTTTCTTTTGTTATTTTGAAGTGGCAGCCACATGTTTGCCATCTTTTTTCCTCTTTTTTTAAGGAGTACTGTTTGGCCTTTTTTCCTCTACTTCTTATTTTGAAGACCGAGAAGCCTAACATAGAGGTAACTCAACGATCCATTTAATTCTTTGGGCAACCCACAATTTTGGGATTCAAACTCATAACCTCTAGGTTTAATGTATTTTAAAAACATTTTTTGCTAATTTATTTGTGTGTAGCCATGGTCTTGTGAATGAGTTTAGTGATTATTGACACATGTTTTGACAAAAAAAAAGTCTTTTAGGTTCCGTTTGGTTTGACGGAATGTTTTTTTAGGGATTCGTATTTCGTAGAAGGATTTAGAATGTGTGGTGTGTTTGGTTAGTAAAATTTTGAATAAAATTGAATTCCATGCTTTATAAATAATTTATAAAAACAAACTGCAAATAATTATAAAAATAATCAAATTACCTTTTATTAATTGATCAATACAAAATGATTGTTTTTTTTAAAACATATTTTAAAACACTATTACAAAAAAATTCTATAAATTCCCATGAAATACCAACTATCCCACATGAAATACCAAGTATCCCACCTTTAACATTACACAATCTCCTATTTGGAATCCATTGGTCGTCTTTTCTTGTCAGCATAATTCTTTTGGCGATCTTGAGCCGCCTTCAAGCATTCCCGGATGCCCTTAACTTTGTCAGCCGTTTCTTTTACTATTTTGGGTCTGGCAAATTGCTTCTCTCGCTCTTCTAACCAACATACGGGAGTTCTACACTTTCGGCTGTATAAAGCTTCAAAAAGTTGTCATCCGAATACTAGAGTGGTAATTATTGTTGTAGGAAAATTCTACAAAAGGGAGGTGAGAGTCCCAATTACCATCAAAGTCAATGACACAAGACCACAACATGTCTTCTAAAGTTTGAATCGTTCGTTCACTTTGTCTGTCAGTTTGAGGATGATAAGTCGTGCTCAACTTCATGCGTGTTCCAATTCCTTTTGTAGCGCATCCCAAAAATTTGAAGTGAATCGGCTATCACGATCCGAATCGATCGACAAAGGCACTCCATGCCTAGACACTACTTCATCAATGTATAGTTTTGCCAATTTGTCCATCGTTAAAGTCTCTCGCATAGCCAAGAAGTGATCACTTTTGGTTAAACGGTCCAGCACCACCAATATCGTATCGTGACCCTTTAAGGTTCTCAGCAACTTGGTCACGAAGTCCATGGTGATGTGCTCTCATTTCCATTCCGGAATCTCTAAGGATTGGATACTCTTATACAGACGTTGATGCTTAGCTTTTACTTGTAGACACATTACGCACCTCTCCACGTGGTTAGCTACATCTAGCCTCATGACGGGTCACCAGTAATTCAATTTCAAGTCCCTATACATATTTGCGTTCCCCGGGTGTATAGAGTATTCGGACTTGTGGGCGTCCTGTAAGAGTATGTTAGTGTACAGTTGTATCCAAGATTTATGTAGAAAAGTCAAAGTCTTGTAAAGTCAAAGTCTTGTAAAGTCAAAGTCTTGTAAAGTCAAATGGAGTCAAAGTCTTGTAAAGTCAAATGAAGTCAAAGTCTTGTAATGTTTCCTTGTATAAATAGGTATATAGTGATGTGAGTGAGTAAAAAAAAGGAAGGCATATGAGAGTTTCAGTGGTGTAAGAGTGTTTTGTAACATTGTGCATAAGTGAGATATACGACTTTCATATTTTCTCTCTCTACACTCTCTCTGTAGAACATGATCTTAATTGTCATATCTAGTAGATCTTGATTGAATTGCTTGATTTCATGGACTAACATTTGGTATCATAGCAGACCAAAATCATTCAGATGGATTAAAAACACTTGGATTTGATCGATTTTATGTTTTCACGATGAACACGCAGAACGTATTCTGAGATTTCACTGTTTGATCAAATTTTATTTGAAAAATCATTTTTGATGAAAGAAAATGGAACCTTAGTAATCGATTTATGTTTGTGGAACTTTCTTGTTTAGATTTCAACATCAAATTCACAATAATTCACATCCAATTTTGGATTTTTGTGATTTTCGGTTTTAAAATTGTTTGAACACTGTTTGAATCGATTTACTCAATTTTTGTTGTTTTTAATCAAAATCTTGTATTAGAAATGTGTTCTAGTTGATATTTTGACCAATCCTGTGAATTTTCATGTTTTGATTGCAGATTTTCAAGAGTTTAATCGAAATTCGTGATTAAAGACTGAAGAACACGCTAGATTTAAAAAACGCGTAAGAATTAAGTGAAGAACACGCACGATACAGAACACGCAAGCAACGAAGAACACGCACAATGAAGACATTTTATGTTTCCATGTTTTATGAGAGTTCTTGGTCGATACGCGCATAGAGTGTTCTGCGAGAAGTGAAAACGCGCAAATTATGTTTTGCGAGTTTTGTGTTTGATCTGCGAGTTTTGTGATCTGCGAGAAGTGGTTGCGAGTTTTGATTCTGTGAGTTCTTATTTGTTTAAACTTTTTCTAAGTACAGAACACGCAAAGGCATTGCGAGAAGCTAAAGGATCAAAAAATTTCTAAGTCCAAAACGCGCAAAGGAAGTGTGAGAAGTAAAGTCCAGAAACGCGCACGACTCTTCTTGCGTGAACCTCAAATGCGCACACTTTGATCTGCGCGAACCTACTACGTGCACAAGCCTGTTTGCGCAAACTCCTTCTATAGTGATCTGCGACTTTGTTCTGTCTGCGCGAAGTGAATTCCAGCTACAGTGTTTTGCAAGTTTAACACTTAGACAGTTTTTCAGATTTTTTTTGTGTTTTTCAAGTTTGATTTTCAAGTCAAATTTTTATCTGGATATTTTGGACGATCATTTCTAGCATAACATTCAAGATGTCTATTGTTTTATCAGGAAGAGATTGTTCCATCATGTATATGCCTGAGGTACCGGTCATAGAAGTTGAATGTGATAAACTGAAGATTCAGAATTTAGTTCTTCTAAATCAGATTCAGGAGTTGAAAGCTAAATTTGTTAATTCTGATAAAACTTCTGAATGTGCAAAATGTATTAATCGTTCTAAATCTGATTTTGTAGGTATCATTAAAGCAAGAGAGAAAGAAATTGAAATGAAAGAAGATATTATTAAGACAAGTGAGAAAGATATTGCTATGAATGAGAATATTATTGAGGCAAGAGAGAAAGAAAGACAACCAATCTTCAAAGCAAGCTGAAGACAACTGAACAACAGACATCAGAACTTAAAGCTGAATCAGTTGATCTACACATCAAGTTTAAAGCTTTTGAAGATCAAATTTCTGCATTGGAAGCAAAAAATGTTGATCTGATGAAAAATCTCAATGCAGATAATGTCAAAGCTGATTTAGAGAATGTTTATACTCAAAAGCTTTCTGACTTTTCTAAGAAAGTTTCTCAAGAGAAAAAGCATTTGGAGCTAAGATGTTTAAAACTCTCGAAGCAAGTATACGAATTTGAAAAGATTGTTAGAACTGAAAGGGATACATTTGCAAAAGAGAGAAAAGTTCTTGAAGATAAAATAATTGAATTTCCTAAGCAGATTTCTACCTTACAAGACTTACTTGAAAAGGAAAGACAAATCTTTCAAGAGAAAAATAAGTCTTTTGATTCTGAAAAGAAAAGGTTTGAAAAGAAAAATGTTGGGATTTTCAAAGAAATTTCTGAGAAAAACAAGAACATGGAAAAATATTTTGAGCAAGAACGTCAAATATTTGAATCTGAAATATCTAAGCTCACATCCAAGATATATGTTCTATCATTAGACATTCAAAAAGAACAAATGGCAAAATCTGATTTGAAAAAGAAGTTTGACACACTTTCTGATGAAAGAAACATTTTGTCTAAAAAGATAAAACAACTTGAAGTTGCAAATGTTGAATTGTCAGAAAAGATTTTTGCAGACGTGATTAATCAATCACCTTATGCAAATTCAACGGAATCAGTTTGTTCTTTCAAAACTGCTTCAAGTTCAATTCAAGAAAATGTTTCAAAAAGGTCAAGTGTCAAATATAAAATTGTCAAATCAAATCAGATTCAACCATCTAATCTGTTTTATGACAAGTCTTTTGATAGTCCAACATACTTTTATGTTAAATCTCTTGAAAAGCATAATTCAAAGATGGTCTGGAGAGGGAAGGATTTTCTGGATGAAAAAAAGAATGACAAATCAACAGCATCCACAACAAATGCTAAAAAGAACAGAGCTCATAAAGGTAAATCTTTTGGTAAACCTGATATGTTTTATTCTACTAACCATTTGATCAGGATTACTCAAAAGAAGATTTGTTGTTCTTACTGTGGAGAAAATGATTTTGTTCAAAGAGAATCTACTCATCACTGGTACGAAACTTACAGAATTACTTCTCAGAAAAGTGTACATAAAATTGTTAAATATAATGAGAAGTGGATTCCTAAATCTAACCTACCAGGACCCAAATACCAGTGGGTACCAAAACCTATCAAATTTGTTTTGCAGGTACCACAGGTTTAGGGGGAGCAAGAGCATAGATTTCTGAGTAAATCAGCTCAGGACTCGGACTTTAAAGATTTTGGTTCTTGAATATCTCAGTTCAAGACCCGTTCTTAAATGTTAAGGAACTATGGTTTCTGATTTCAACTGATCAGGACCCGTTCTTAAATGTTAAAGGACTAAGACTTCTAAACACCTCAGTTTAGAACTCGGTCTTCAATGTTTAAAGATAAGGATATCATGGAAATATCCAAGGGGGAGCTTAACTGAATCTAAATCATTTTATCATGATTTGAGGAAGAGCTTAAATGTAAGTATCTTCTGATCTAGATCTCTGATTTTTTGAAAGAAGAACAACTTTCGAACATGAAAAATGTTTTCTTAAATGTTCAAACCACTTCTGGTTCTCAAAAGATTTCATGAATTTAGAAGTGTGATTTTAAATGTTTTTCATTATTGAGCTTTATTGTTTAACTTACCGTATGTTTTCAAAGATTAATACTTGTGTATTATCTTGTCTATATATTGTCAAGTATTCATACATACCGGTTCAATACTTCATTTGAATTTATTATTACCATGTCTCATAAAGAAACAATTTTTCTATGGTAATACTCCCATTTGTAATTCACTGTTGATTGAGCATAAATCATCATTTCAATCTTTGAGCGTTCATTTCTAAATTGTTTATATTCGTTCATATAAACAAACTGTCAAGTTCTTTGATACCCTAACCATTTCACGTTCATATCTTATTATATTGATCTGATTGATACATTGTCAGATTCTCAAAACAACTCTCTTGATTTCATTTCATTCATTCAATTTTCTTGTTTTGAGAGATCTTTAAAGTTCAAATGCTCAAATTTCATTCTTATTCTTGATGAGCATACATTTTGACAATGTTATCATATTTGTGCTTAACTGTTCAAGTTAAATTGTTGAGCAACTATTCTTTTTAGGACTTACATGGGATCAGTGTGAGAGCTTAAACAGAACTTCCAATGGATTCACGTTAACGAGTGTTTCCTACCCCGGAAGTAATCCTATAGTGATTGAGGGGTGAGGGGTTTTAAATCAAAGAGTGGGGGAGATAACTCATCCGATTGAGTTTTTCTCAGTGTGTGGAGCGGAAAATATAAAAGAGAGTTTGGTTAGAAGTAAGCTTGAATGTTTAAAAGAAAGAGGGTGTGAGAACAGAGTTAAAAGAATATCAAAACTCTGCACCAACCACTTTCTGAGTCGGGCAGCCACATCTACTGATTGGTTCACATTCTTTGGTGACCATCATTGAAAAAGGCAGTGAGCCCATGCCAATTCTTGCAATTACCCCACCAACCACTCGTTTCATTCTTAACAAAGAAATGTTTAATTTTCTTTGGGGACGCAGCATATCTGCTATCTGATCTTCACTCAGAAGATTTAGTTATTGAAAAAGAAGGAAGTTTGTCCCACCTTCGCACCTCTTTCATGCATATTGAGTCCGTGTAATACTTGTTGCTGTCTCAACAGTTTACACAATTTGAGTCTGAAAAAGCTTGAGTAGCTTCAATCATTTTACACTTTCACGTACACACAAGGAATATGTTTTCTTGTTATAACATTCATAGAAAATTCCTTTGCGGTTTTTCGATGATTGAATGGAAGCCCTAGGGGAGTGAACATAAAAAAAACTCCTTTACAATGTACATCCGTTGTACAAAGTGGCTCCGTGCTACATACAGGCATACTATCTGTATCATTTGTTGATTCAGGGTTACCATTTTTATTATATCTGAATTTGAAAAGATTCGGGTATATACATCTTATGAATTGACGGATACTCGGATCAAAAGGGCGGAGAATGTCAGTTTATCATAAAGGGGAAGATAGATTTTCAAAGACTGTGATGACTTGAAAAAGGTTTTGATGATTTTGCTGCTCACAATTCATCAAAAAAAGGGAGAAATTCAGGATTTTCAAGTCAGGTGAAGATTAAGTGAAGTTTGAAAAACATTCTGAAGAAAATTAAAAGGAGAAGATATTTTGAAATTTCAAGTCAGTTGAAAACCTGATGAAAGATTATCAAAAAGGGGGAGATATATCAGGATTTTCCATGTCAAATTATAAGTCAGTTTGAAATATGATTCAAGAAAGTTTGTTCTCCAAAGACAATTCAAAGATCACAGAGAAGAAGATACAAGCGTTGAAAGATTCCTCAAAGACAAAGTTTTGTTCAAGACTTGATGACTTTTCAAAAACAAAGTGAAAGACTTTTCAAGATTCTTCAAAAGCTGAATGATTAAAGATTGTCAGAGCTCCACCGTTTAAAGCTGTCAGAGTTAAGGTTTTGAAGAATCAAGAGCTGAAGACTATTGTCAATTTTTTTTAAATCATGAATACAAAGGGGGAGAATGTTAATGTACAGTTGTATCCAAGATTTATGTAGAGAAGTCAAAGTCTTGTAAAGTCAAATGGAGTCAAAGTCTTGTAATGTTTTCTTGTATACATAGGTATATAGTGATGTGAGTGAGTAAAAAACAGGAAGGCATATGAGAGTTTCAGTGGTGTAAGAGTGTTTTGTAACATTGTGCATAAGTGAGATATACGACTTTGATATTTTCTCTCTCTACACTCTCTCTCTAGAACATGACCTTAATTGTCATATCTAGTAGATCTTGATTGAATTGCTTGATTTCATGGACTAACAGAGTAATTCTCGGTTCCCTCCAATCTTGGGTACCCATACTCGACCCTGGAATAGCTTCATTCCACAACCATCTTCTGTTAGTTGAAGATGTTGATTCACCATCATCTCATACTTGAGGTTATTTTCCATCAAGGTATCAGCTTGAGATGTCTTAATATGATCTATCAAGTTTGACACCATGTTTATTCTTGATATAGATGTTCTAACGCTACTGCTGTACTCCTTCCTACTTAAAGCATCGGCCACAACATTCGTTTTACCCGGGTGGTAAAGTAACTCGCATTCATAATCCTTGAGTATTTCTAGCCATCATAGTTGCCGCATGTTCAATTATTTCTGATAAAAGACGTATTTCAGACTCTTGTGGTCGGTGAAGAGGGTGCACTTGGTTCCATAAAGGTAATGTAGCCACAGTTTTATGGCAAAGACTACTGCCTCTAGTTCCAAGTCATGGGTAGGGTGATTACTCTCATGCTCTTTGAGTTGTCTTGATGCATAAGCAATCACTTTGCCCCGTTGCATCAACGAGCAGCCAAAACCCATCTTTGAGGCATCACTATAGACCACAAATGCTTTCGTTCCTTCGGGTAAGAAAATGATTGGTGCTGCACACAGCTACTTTTGAAGAGTCCTAAAGGATTTCTCTTAGTCTTGGTCCACACAAACTTTACGTTCTTCTGAATCAAGGCCATTAGGGAAGAGGCAATCTTAGAGAAGTCTTGAATGAATCTTCTATAATACCCCGCTAAACCTAAGAAGCTTCAAATTTCGGACGGGCTTTTAGGCGGTTCCTAATTCATCATTGCTTCAATCTTTGTCGGGTCCACCTTCACGCAGTCTCGAGTAACTATGTGACCTAGAAATTGCACTTCCTTCAACCAAAAGTCGCCTTTGTGAATTTCGCATACAACTTCTATTTTCTTAATACTTCAAGGACTTCGTAGAGGTGTTGTTCGTGCTCTTCCTCATTCTTTGAGTAAATGAGTATGTCATCGATAAACATGATTATCGACTTATCAAGGATGGTTCGACACACTCGGTTCATTATGTCCATAAACACGGTTGGAGCGTTTGTCAACCCAAATGGCATTACTAGGAACTCGTAGTGGTCGTACCGTGTTCTAAATGTCATATTTGGAATGTCCTCATTTTTCACCTTCACTTAATGGTAGTCTGAATGTAGATCGATCTTGGATAAATACCGAACGCCTTGGATTTGATCAAACAAGTCATCAATTCTAGGGACTGGATACTTGTTTTTGATAGTGCCTTGTTCAACCCCCGGTAATCGATGCACATTCTCATAGTGCCATCTTTTTTGTTCACGAATAATACCAACGCTCGCCACGATGACGAACTTGGTCTTACAAACCCTTTCTCAAGCAGGTCTTGAATTTGAGACATCATCTCTTGTATTTCGGTTGGAGCTAAACGGTAGGGTACACGTGTTATTGGAGGCACTCTCGGGATAAGGTCAATTTCGAACTCTACTTGCAAATTGGGTGGCAAGCTAGGAAGATCATCGGGAAAGATGTCAGGGTAGCCGCGTACGACTCTTACATCTTCAATCCGCCTCTTTTCCATCTTGGTGTCTAGCACATAAGCTAGGTATGATGATCATCCATTTACCAAACAATTATGCGCCTTCTCCATGGAAATTATCGCGATGTCTCCTTTTCTTCTCTCTTCATAGATGAACATTGCATCCTCTCCGGAATGGGGATTTGGATCAATGTCCTGGCGTAAATGATCTCTTCTTTGTTGCATACTAACCAATCCAAGCCACTGACTATGTCAAACCCAGTGACTATGATTTGACATCCATTAGCTACTTCAACTACTAGGCATCTCCTAAGGTAGTGGTAGGTGTAGACAATTGTTGAGAGAGAGATTGCGACACAAAAGACAAATTTGCACCAGACTCAAATAAGATGCGCGTAGGTACGAAGTTCATGAGAAACGTACCCAAAACTAAATCTGTCTATGCCTTTGTTTCCTCCACCATCATCTGGAAGGCTCTACCCGGTACCCTCGGCGGGTTTTCCTTCTTCCCCTAACTCTTATTGGTCTTCAACTTGGGGAAGTCCTTTTGATAGTGACCAGGTTCCTTGCACTCATAGCATATCGCTCCCCGGATGGTACAGTCTTTGATAGTGTGTCGGGTTTTTCTGTACATGAATCATTCTCCTGAAGTGACATGGTATGAACCAAAATGTTTACTTTTGTATTTCGAGCACCATATGGGTTCCCGAACGGGTCCAAATCTTTGATTTCCAACAAAATACCTTGGATTTTCAGGAGGCCCCGACCGGCCTTCCCACTTCCTCTTCTTTCCCACCTGGGCCTTCTCCTCCTTGCCCTGGACGAGATCATCCTTCATTAAGTGTGATCCTTCAATTGCTTCTTGTAAGGTGGTCACTTTGGCATTTCTCACAGCGGTCTTTATATTCGCTGGTAGCCCCTTGTGGTAAGCCTTGATCTTTGCTTTCTCATCGGAGGCCAGATGCCCCACAAAGCTCAGTTTCTCCACAAACAACCTTGAATATTCGACGATTGACCGATCTCCCTTATTTAAGTTCCGGAATTCGTCCTCTATCCGGTCCAGTGCCCTTTCGTTGCAGTATTTGTCTATTACCTTCTTCTTGAAGTTTTCCTGTAATGCCCCAATTTCTATATTTGAGTGACGTTGCTTTATTTATGTAAATCGTAGAATAACCAAATCTTTACTTTATTTAATACTTCATTTATTACATCAAGAGTTAAAACATAGCGGAAACGTAACTAAAAGCTTGTAATACAATAAGCACTTCTTATTTAACTTTGTGGTACTAT
Source organism: Arctium minus (assembly GCA_954870635.1). Classification (NCBI taxonomy): domain Eukaryota; kingdom Viridiplantae; phylum Streptophyta; class Magnoliopsida; order Asterales; family Asteraceae; genus Arctium; species Arctium minus. The sequence continues at coordinate 59,971,830 of OX941081.1, read as the reverse complement.
TTCATGAGGTCCTTCTTTACTCCTTCCCTGAGATGCATACATGAAATATATAAGCTATAAGCTTAGTCAGTAGTCATGGTTTCATGAATAAATAACTTTCATAATGCTTGAAAAAAATACTTGTCATGTTCATGCATAAAACATTATTTTGAGATCTCACTTGTCACATATAAGTATGCCATACTTCCTTGAAGTTCAATGACCCCGAGGTCCATAAAAGGTTGCCCCATGAGGTCCGTTTGCAAGACGTCCCTTCAGTCTATATCCCGTACGTTAGATATTATGGTCATACATAACATGTAAAAAACTTTCATGTTTTGAATGTCAAAATGCATATGTTTGTGTCATAACATGCCATCATATGTCTTGATCATAAAAATTGTATCATAATTTCATGTACAACAATCATGTCAAAATATCTTATCAAAACTTTCATAGTGCATAAAATAGTTTCATATAGCATGTATGCACCTCAAAAATTACATAACATACTTACTTTGATTAAGCTTAACTTCTTCCTTGACCTATTACTTCAAGCTTTGTAGTATTTTAAGAGAGAAATTTGGTATGAATTCAAATGCTTTACTTCTACCTCTATTTCTAGCCAAACATAAGACATCAACAACTTGTTCCTCATGCTTTCAAAATTGTATTCTTATAAGGTTTTGACACCTCACACTTTTAGGATAAGAAAATATGACACATCATGCTTCTAGATTACCATGTCATGCATTGTAGGATGTACTAGTGTAAACTCCAGATCTATTAGGTAATTGAAATGAATTTTATTGATCTTGAAGCAAATCTTGAATTACATGAAATATGAACACTTTATCTCACTAAGCTCTCTCACTTTCTCTCTCTACAAATATGACAATGACAAAGCTCCTTACTTAAAGCTTAAAGACAAAGCAACCTAATATACCTAACCTAATTTCAACACAATGACAAATTACAAAGTAAACTACTTTGACCTTTTAACTAAAGATTGACTTTTGACTTTCTTTGATTTTCTTTAACCTTCCAATTACAAAGACTTTTACATTCCAGTTACAAAGACTTTTACATTAAATCTTGAATACAATAATGTCCTAACAATCCCCCCCTTTGAATTCAAGATTTAAAAAAAGTTTGACAACAGTCTTTAGCTCTTGATTCTTCAAAACTTAACTCTGATAGCTTTAAACTTTGAAGCTCCGACAATCTTCAATCATTTGGCTTTTGAAGAATTTTCAGATAAACTTGAAAAGTCATTCTCTTTTTCTTTGAAAAGTCATTCTCTAAAACTTTGAAATGAAGTCTTGAACTTGAAATCTTTGAAACTTTGATCTGTGCGGCTTTGAACTTTGAGGAATCTTTCAATGCTTGTATCTTCATATCTTTGATCTATGAACTGTCTGTCTTTGAACAAAGAATCATCTCGAATCTTCTCGGAACAAATTTCTAGACTTTGACAAATATTTTTCACTTTGAAATTGAATTATCTCCCTTTTTCTTCTGTATTCTATTTCTCTCCCTTTTTGATGATTGTGAGCATCATGATCATCAAAACTTTTCAATTTCATCACTGGCTTTGAAAACCAATCTCCCCCTTATGATAAAATAGTAATCTCCGCCCTTTTGATCTGAGTATCCGTCAATTCATAAATGTATTCATCTTAATCTTTTCAAATTCAGGAAAAATAAGAATTGGTAAACCTGAATCAACAAATGATACAGTTAGTATGCCTGTAAGTAGCACGGAGCCACTTAGTACAACGAACGTACTTTGGAAATGAGATTTTTGATGTTCACTCGCCCAACGCTTCCATTCAATCATCGAAAAAACCACAAAGGAATTTTCTATGAATGTTAAGACAAGAAAACATATTCATTGTGTGCTCGCGAAAGTGTATGAATGATTGAAGCTACTTAACTTTTCAGGCTCAAAATGTGTAAATTTTTTAGACAACAACAATTATTACACGGACTCTATGTGCATGAATGAGGTGCGAAGGTAGGGCAAACTTCCTTCTTTTCAATATCCAAATCCTCCGAGTAAAGATTAGATAGCATATGTGCTACGTCCCCAAGAAAAGTTGAAACATTTCTTTGTCAAGAAAGAAATGAGTGGTTGGGTTAAAGCAAGAGTTGGCATGGGCTCACTTCCTATTTCAATGACGGTCACCAAAGAATGTGAACTAATCAGTATATGTGGCTGCCCGACTCAGAAAGTAGTTGGTGCAGAGTTCTCATATTCTTTTAACTCTGATCTCACACCCTCTTTCTTTTTAATATTTAAGATCACTTCTAACCAATCTCTCTTTTCCATTTTACCTCATCACACTCCCACTCTTGATATATGACCCCTCACCCCTCAATCACTTTAGGATAACTTTCGGGGTAGGAAACACATGTTAACGTGAATCCATGGAAGTTCTGTTTGGCTCACATAAGAATCCCATGAAATTTGTCCTAAAAATAATAATGTTGCTCAACAATTTAACTTGAACAATTAAGCATATGATATCATTGTCATATAAATGTATGCTCATCAAGGATATGAATGAAATTTGAGCATTTGAACTTTGAAGATCTCTCAAAACAAGGAAATTGAATGAATGAAATGAAATCAAGAGAATTGTTTTGAGAATCTGACAATGTAACAATCAGATCAAATATCATGAATATGGACATGAAATGGTTGGAGTATCAAAGAACTTGATAGTTTGTTTATATGAACGAATATAAACAATTTAGCAATGAACGAACAAAGATTGAAATGATGACTGATGCTCAACAACAGTGAAATCAAACAAGGGTATTACCATCGAAAAATGTTTCGTTTAGAGACATGGTAATAACTAATTCAAATGAAGCTGAACCGGTATGTATGAATACTTGACATTATATAGATAAGATAATACACAAGTATTTACTGTTTTTAGAAACACACGGTCAGAAATGATGTAATTTGAGATTTCCATGAAAAACATTTAAAGTCACACTTCTAAATTCATAAAATCTTGTTGAGAATAGAGAAGTGGTTTGAACATTTAAGAAAACATTTTTCATGTTCGAAAGTTGTTCTTCTTTCAAACAATATGAGATTAAGATCAGAAGATACTTACAAACGATTTAAGCTCGCCCTCAAATCATGATAAACTGAGTTAGATTCAGATAAGCTCCCCTTGATATTTGCATAATATCCTTATTTGAACAAACTATTCTTTGAGATACGGGTTCTAAACTGTTATGTTTAGAATCCATAATTCTTTAACATTTAATATCGGGTTCTGATCTGTTGTAATCATAAACCAACATCTTTAACATTGAAGACCAGGTCTTGAACTGAATTATTCAAGAGCCATAATCATATTAGAACGAGTCCTAAACTGATGTGTTTAGAAGTCTATGCTCTTACCCCCCCCTTTACTTGTGGTTCCTGCAAAACAGATTGAGTCGCTTTTGGTACCCACTGGTATTTGGGTCCATATCTGTTAATTGCAGTTCTTTTGGGAGTAATATAGTATGAGCCATACCAGTAATTAACAAAATTTTGACTTACAAAATCATTTGCTCCACAGTAAGAACAACAAATCTTCTTTTAAGCCAACCTGAAAAGATGATTAGCATAATAAATCGTATCAAGTTTGCCAAAAGATTTACCTTTATGTACATTGTTCTTCTTGACGTTTGATGTGGATGTAGATGATTTATCAATCTTCTTTTCATCAGAAGAACATTTAACTTTCCAGACCATCTTTTTCTAAACATTATTCTTTCTAACATTACCTAAACCATCAATAGATTTGATATAGAAAATATTAGTAGGACGAATCTGATCTTTAGGATTGACTGACATGTTTGAAGAAACATTTGTATGATATGAACTTGAGGTTGTCTTGAACGAACATTCTGAGTCAGTTGAATCATTCAGAGGTGATTGAGCAATTGTATCTGGACTCTTTTGTTCACTAAATTCTATTTTGAAGATAATCCTTTCAAGTTCAGTGATCTTAGTGGACAAACTTTTTCTTTCTTTAGTGAGTAGATCAATCTTCTTTTGTAACTCTGACTTCGTATTCTATTCTTTCAGTCCTGTTGTTGATAGTTCAGATAACTTCTTTGAAAGCTTTTTAATCTCTGTTTCAAATACTTTCCTTTCTTCATCAAAAAAAAATTCTACATTCTTTCTTTTGTCTGATATTTCTTTGAATAACCCAATATGCTTTTGTTCAGACATTTTCTTTTCTTTCTCAAACATGTCTCTTTCAAGAATAATAACTTTCTCAAAGTCTGACACTTGTTGTGAAAGTTTTATACATTTGAGCTCAACAGGTTTCTTCTCTTCGAAAGATTTCCTTGAAAATTCGGAAAACTTATGTGCAAATCCTTTTCTTTCATTCTCAAATCCAGTATTTTCTTTTTTAAATTATTTTTTGTCTTTGACAATTTGAGCTTCCAAACTAGAAATCTTTTTTTTTCAACTCTGTATTTCCTTTGTTCAACTCTTTTGAACTTTCTTGAAGCTTTTTCATATCAACTTGAAAATTTGTGTTGTCCTCCACTTGAGTGGTTTTATGATATGCAATTTTATCAGCCAACACCTTTATCTCCACTTCAAGACTTACAATCTTATTTTCAAGAGTTGTCATTTTAGGTTTATGAACGACCACAAAATGTCTTCATCAGGGGTTACTAAATGCCTCATCATTATGAATCCTAAAAAACAAACAAAAATATTAGAACAAGAAAAATATAACAAAAATATTACCTAATAGAGTGATCGTCAAAAGAAACTTCGATTAGAAGTTGAGTTATGTGCACACCCTTAAGAAAAAAAAATATGAACAAAAAGATTAAAGTCAGAAATATTTTCAGAAAATTAAAATATGAAAAACAAAGTGTAAATTTGTCTTCCAAAAATTAAATCTGAAAATCAGCGCGAAAACTTGACTGACAATCTTCAAACCTGCAAAAATACAGAAAAATATATCAGATACGCTTAAAAACAGGTAAAATAGAAAAAATGACACTAAGAAGATTAAAAATGAAAAGCAAATGAAAAACAAGGACTAAACATGACACAAACAAAAAACTTTAAAATAATGACTAAAAACGAACAAAAATGACTAAAAATGAAGAAAAATACAATATAGGGACTAAAACCGACAAAATATGAAACTAAAACGAAAAACGAGGACTAAAAATGAAAAATAGTAAGACTCAACAAAAAACGAGGACTAAAAACAACAAAAATACAAAAACTATAAAGTCTAGGGACTAAAAGTGTATAAACATAAAACTTAGAAACTACAAGGACTAAAAATGACAAAAGATAAAACTACTAACTATAGGGATTAAAACTGTAAAAACTTGAAAATATAAACTGCAAGGACCAAAACTGTAAAAATCTGAAACCTAAACTAGAGGGACCTAAACTGCTAATTGCTAAAAGACACTTAACAGAAACTGACTAACTCTAACGAAATGGACCAAAAATGTAAAGAAATTAATGGAAAAACTAACAAACCTAATGAAAAGGACCAAAATTGACAACCTTAAAAGCTATTTAACTGACCTAACACAAACTAATTGAAAAATGGACTGAAATGTAATAAAATCTAACAGACTAACGGAGCAGTGACAAAATTTGTTAGAAAACTAACGGAACTAACGGATTTCCGTTAGTTTACTGTTCATCTTCTCCAAAACGATCAGTGAATTTCAAATCGATATATCTCCTTCGTTTCTTGACCAAAATGCACAAGGTTTGTTGTAGAATAATCCTTGTTCAGGGTACAATCGATTCCAACGTAAAAGTCTCGAACATACAACCGAAATGAGGTTTGTATCTTGACGTGAAAAAATCCGACGAATTCGATTTTATGGTGACCCTCTTTGGACTTGTTAAGGACTGTACAAACCTGAAAATTGATGGAAAACAACACAACAACGATATATTGAAGCTACAACATCGAAACTAACTGTTAAAAACGTGTTCCGACCAAACCCTTTTTTCGGCAAAGCTTCGGCGAACTTTCAAACAATGATATCTCGATGAATTCTCAACCAAAATCGATTCTGAAAGTTGCTATGTGTTCTAAATCACCAGGAGAAAAGATTAGACAAGATTGGAACGATTAAAATACAACTAATCAAAGACCCACTTGTTATCTCGTGACTGAAAAAAAAAATTGCAAACCTGAAAAAAACGACTAAGAATACAAGTCTCAAGATCACAAGAAATTCAGATTCGAAAAATATTCTAAGTATAGATGTCGCACGATGTACGGAAAGTTCAGTGGTTATCGAGTTGTCGCAAACCAAACCTTGCGAGTTCCATGATTGTCGTAAAGAAGAGCTTGCGACTTCATGTTTGACGCAAATTGTGTTATATGAGTTCCTGCAACATGCGAACTCTTTCAAGTGATGCAGACCAAACTTTGCGTGTTCTGAGGAAGACGCAGATGATGATTAACGAGTTCTTTCAAGTATAATAACTTGCGATTTCTTCATATGCAGCTCACGAGTTCTTTATGGTGCTTGAGAGTTCTTCGTATGAGGTTTGAGAGTTCTTCAAAAGCCCATGACTTGCAATAAATTGATCCTTTGACTTATGATAATCACTTTTCAATTCATATTCTTCAATACATTTCAGTTTCTAGAGAATCACAAATCACAAATTATAGTGTGAAAGATCTTACAAAACACAGATCATGACTTTGACTTCTTCTTCTTCAAGATGAACATGCATCACTTCGATCACAATCTGGAACAAAAAAATTAATTTTGATTTTAATATTTGCAGTTAAGATCGAAATACGTAAACAAACAAAAATAGTGAAAGAATTAACCCAAAAAATAACGGATCAAAAACATCAAGAACAAAAAAAAATCAAGAACACAAACATGAATTGTCAACAACATAGAGTTTTCGATCTTGATCAAATTCAATTCAATTCCTTTAAATCTTTGATAATCACCAATGAAAAACTATTTTAGAATCAAAAAACGAATTCGATGATCACAAACAATTATCAATACATCTAAGAAATTGACAATATAAAAAAAATATGAACAGAACACACAAAAAAATTTAGAAAAACTTCCCTGATTTCTTCAAATTTTGATTAAATTGTGCACAAGTATTTCTCCCAAGGCTCTGATACCAATTGTAAACTCCAGATCTATTAGGTAATTGACATGAATTTTATTGATCTTGAAGCAAATCTTGAATTACATGAAATATGAACACTTTCTCTCACTAAGCTCTCTCACTTTCTCTCTCTACAAATCTGACAATGACAAAGCTCCTTACTTAAAGCTTAAAGACAAAGCAACCTAATTAATATACCTAACCTAATTACAACACAATGATAAATTACAAAGTAAACTACTTTGACCTTTTAACTAAACATTGACTTTTGACTTTCTTTGACTTTCCAATTACAAACACTTTTACATTAAATCTTGAATACAATAATGTCCTAACAACTTGTTAGTAGTTAGCTTTGCCAATTCATCACTTAGTCTTGCCAACACACTATTTTAGCCTTCACAACTCATTACTAGATTGCTTAATCATGGTTATTAGGCTTGCTTTGTCATCCATATAGTTATGCTTCCTCATGCTTTGGCTTGTAGGACACTTGTGAACTTCTTATTAGTGATAACATGTGTATTTAATGTAGGCTATAGCTGCTAGAAGTTTTTAGTGTTCTTAATGGAATCATAACTCTTGTATTTAAAAGTTTAAGACATTGAATTTTAATTAATATAGAAGTAAGGTGTTACCATTCTCCCCTTCTTACAAGAATTTTGTCCTCGAAATTTACTCAAAAAGATGTGGGTATTTATTTCTTATTTCTGATTCGACTTCCCATGTTGCTTCTGACCCATGACAATAGTCCCAATTACTAATACCAAGGATACCTCCTTGTTCTGAAGTTTCTTAACTTTATGCTCAGTGATCGCTATGGGTTCTTCTACAAAGTTGAGTTTGTCGTCAACCGAGATTTCTTCAATTGGAACTACGACATCTTCTTTCACAAGTCATTTCTTCAAATTAAACACGTGGAAAGTATTGTGTATTCCCATTAGCTCTTTTTGCAATTCGAGTTGATAAGCTATTACTCCCACCTTCTTTTCTATCGTGTAGGGTCCGATATATCGTGGTCGTAATTTACCTTTTTTGTGAAAACGTACTACCATTTTCCACGGAGATACTTTTAGTAACACTTTGTCTCCTACCTGAAATTCAATAGGTTTCTTTCTTTTGTCAGCGTAGATGTTCTGCCTATCTTGTGCGGCTTTAAGTCTTTCCCTTATTTGAATCACCTTATCCGTTGTTTGTTGGATAATTTCAGGTCCAGCTAATTTTTTTTTTGCCGACTTCCATCCAACACACCGGTGTTCTACATTTCTCCCATATAAAACTTCAAATGGTGCATTTTGAATACTACTATGGTAGTTGTTATTGTAAGCAAATTCAATAAGGGGTAAGTAACTATCCCAATTTCCTTTCAAATCGATTACACATGCCCACGACATATCTTCTAAGGTTTGGATCGTCCTTTCACTTTGGCCATCAGTTTGAGGATGGTATGTTGTGTTCATTTTAATTTGTGATCCTAACTCCTTCTGAAAACTTCTCCAAAAGTTTGAAGTAAAACGACTATCTCGATCTAAGACAATTAATAGAGGCACTCCATGTCTTGAAACTATTTCATTTATATAGATCTTGGCCAATTTCTTTAGTGCATATGTCTCTTTTTAACCAATCAACAATCACCCATATGGCATCAGAACCTTTCAATGTTGTTGGAAATTTTGTCCCAAAATCCTTAGTAATATTTTCCCACTTCCAAACAGGAATATCTAACTGTTGTAATGGTCCATATGGTCTCTAGTGTTTAACCTGTGAACATGTAATACATTTCTCAACATAATTTTCCATAGACTTTTTCATTCCAGGCCACCAATATAAGGCTTTTAAGTCTTTATACATCTTAATGCTCCTAGGGTGGACATAATACTTAGATTTGTGTGCTTCGTCAAGAATTATTTCTCTACTTTATTGACCTTTGGGACCCACGTTCATCCATGAAATCTTTTAATTCCCCGTTCGTCAATTTCTAGAAGTTTGACTTGTCCGATAATTCTTTCCCCATTTTGGTTGTCTTCCTTTAAAGCTTCTTGTTGTTCATGACCAATTTGCTCCAATATACTGGTCGTAGCCATCATATTTAATGCACATATTTTAATAGGTTCAATGGGTTCCTTTCGACTTAATGCATCTGCCACGATGTTGGCTTTCCCTGGATGGTATTTGATTTCACAATCCTATTCTTTTAACAATTATATCCAACGTCTTTGTCCCATGTTTAACTCTTTCTGGTCGAATAAGTACTTGAGACTTTTATGATCTGTATATAGTGCACATTTGGTACCATACAAATAATGCCTCCAGATTTTTAGGGCAAAATCTACGGTTGCTAATTCTAGATCATGTGTCGGGTAATGTGTCTCATGGTCCTTTAATTATCTTGATGCAAAAACAATTACTCTATTTCTTTGCATGAGTACACATCCTAAGCCTTGCTTGGATGCATCACTGTAGACTACAAAGTCTTCAACCCCTTCTGGCAAACTTAAAATCGGTGCACTACTTAGTTTGCCTTTCAATGTCTGGAAGGATTTCTTTAGAGAGGATCCCCATTCAAGTTTACTGGCTTTCTTAATCAGTGTTGTAAGGGGAATTGCTATTTTAGAGAAATCTTGGATAAATTTCCGTAATTTTCCGCTAATCCAAGAAAGCTTCGAATTTCAGTTGCTGACTACGAAGTTTTCCACTTCGTTATACACTCGATTTTACTCGGGTCTACCATGATACCCCTTTCATTGATTACATGACCTAAGAATTGAACTTCATGAATCTAGAATTCACACTTTGAGAATTTTGCATAAAGCTTTTCTCGCTTTAATAGTTCTAATGTCATTCTGAAGTGTTGTCCAGGTCATTCTTGATTTTTATAGTAAATGAGGATATCATCAATGAAGACAATGATGAATTTATCCAGATATGACTTACATATCTGATTCATGAGATCCATAGAACATAGATGGGGCATTAGTTAAACCAAAAGGCATGACTAGAAATTCATAATGTCCATATCGGGTAAAGAATGTTGTCTTTGGGATATCTTCCTTTTGCACTTTTAACTGATGATATCCTGAGCGCTGATCTATTTTCGAAAATTAATTTGCTCCTTGCAACTGATCAAATAAATCATCTATCCTTGGTAAAGGATATCTATTCTTGATTGTGACTTTATTCAATTCCCGATAATCAATGCACATTCTCATTGTCCCATCTTTCTTTTTAACAAACAATATTGGTGTTCCCCATTGTGACGAACTTGGGAGAATGAATCATTTATCAAGCAATTCCTGCAATTGACTCATAAGTTCTTGCATTTCAGAGGGTGCAAGTCTGTATGGTGTTCGTGCTATGGGCACTGCTCCGGGTACTAAATCAATATGGAATTCTACTTGTTTATCTGGTGGTAATCCAAGTAGATCATCAGGAAAAACTTTTGGATATTCACATACGATTATACCTCTTCTCCTAATTTCTTTTCCTTCTTAGCATCTACTACATAAGCCAAATAGGTTTCACACCCTTTATGAATGCATTTTCTTGCTTTTAAGACTGAGATAAGGTTGAAGGGATATTCCTTGTGACTACCGTAAATAGTTAATACCTTACCATCTTTATTCTTTACTTTTACCATCTTTTTGTTACAAACTATATGGGTTTGGTTTTCAGACAACCAATCCATACCCACCATAATATCAAAAGTGCTAAGGAGCATTGGTAAAAGCTTAATGGTAAAATACTTTCCATCTATATCCATTGAGTAACCTTCATGTACTTTAATAACCTTTGTAATTCTACCATCTATTGTTTCTATTTCAATTGCCGGATCAAATTTCTTAGATGGCCAATTTAAATTCATGAAAATTTTTGTAGAAACCATTGATTTATTTGCTCCTGAATCAAATAATACTTGAGCAATTTGTTTATTGATCAGAAAAATACTTGTCACCACGTCAGGTATTCCTTTCGTTTCTTCAGTAGGGAGTTGGAGTAATTCTACCATCTATTGTTTCTATTTCAATTGCCGGATCAAATTTCTTAGATGACCAATTTAAATTCATGAAAATTTTTGTAGAAACCATTGATTTATTTGCTCCTGAATCAAATAATACTTGAGCAGGTTGTTTATTGATCAGAAAAATACTTGTCACCACGTCAGGTATTCCTTTCGTTTCTTCAGTAGGGAGTTGGAATATTCTTCCCTTAGTTTTTCCAGTTTCTGACTTGATTCCGCTACTCCCTGGTATTGCTGCTCTTCGTGGTTGAACACTTTTGGGTTTTGGGCAGTTATTTGCATGATGCCCTGTTGTTCCACAATTGTAACAATTCCTTTCAGGATAGTTCATACTCAGGTGACCATATTGACCACATTGATAGCATACATTTATGTCAATCATACATTCTCCAAGGTGATGATTTTTTCATTTTGGACAAATAGATCTATCAAATGTCCTTGTACCATTATCTTTGAGTTTCTTAAATTGATTTCTAAAATTTCTACCCTCAAACTTTCTTTTATGTTGGGTCTTGTAATTGTTTGGTACATAACAATCCCTTTCAGCTAGAATTTCCAGTTCCACAACCTCTTGGAAAGTTCTTGGTTGAGACATATTAACAAATTTGTGTAAATCTTTCCTGAGGCCAAGTAGAAAACGGTTCACCTTTCGAGTTTCTGTAGCGAGTAAG